>CM076578.1:1037979755-1038225300 GCA_034641835.2 Pinus albicaulis
CTATGCTCAGTGAGGTAGGGGAGGTATACCTATGCCCGCCAAGATGACAAAGTACTAAGAATAATAGTGCGCACAACATAATGGAACTGAGAAATAAAAGTATATGATAAATTATGCATGACATGATGGCATAAATGGGCCAAAAAAAAATATAATGGATCCCACATACATATTGTGCCTGGCGAAACATGAACCAGGACTGAATACAATAATATCTAAGTACATGAAACATAATAACAACCAAATAATCCCTGCTAAACAAAAAAGGGCTCTGTAAATATGAATGGATTATATGAATGATACATGCTTGCTATGGGTGTTGCAAGCAGCTAAACTGAACCCATCAAATTTTAGGAGATACATCTAAGGTTGTAGCATAATCTAAGGTCATCTAGGCATGTGGGGGGCTACCTGAAGGGCCACCCCTTCATGAGGTCTGAAACATCTCACACACACCTGGGAATCACTAGTATAATCTATTGGATCACCAAATCATCAATTATACGAATCTCAATCACGCAATAATGAGTTGAAGCCGAGAAGGTGAGAAAAAATCAAGTAAAATGGAAATGATGACTCTCTTTGCATGATCTGAGGTACTGAACAAGAATGGAAGATGGAACCAAGGTACACCGCCCTCTAGACCTATATTCTGGAATGAATGTGCTGATGCCGATAGAAGGAGGTCTGCCATAGGGGAGGAAACAAGGAATCCTCAACTAAGACACAAGGGATCATATTAAAGTGATTGATGGAGTGACACCAGGGATGATGATGGAAGAGGATATTGAGTAGGGGACGGAAGACTTCTCTTGTTAGAGCATAAAATTCTTAGATGACCTGGCAGCAACTGACTTGACTCTGGAGGGGATGGGGGACAGTATTACTAGAGGCCAAAAAGGGTGAAATGATAGAGATATAAGGAAAAAATTAATGGAATACTATAGCACGAGGCAAGGGGACTTAGGACAGACTACATGAATTTGATGATGACTCAACTCAAATGCTCTAAAAAAGGGTTACTCAATGATGCTGCCACACAGAATTGGCCCAGTGGGGACCATAAAAACATGAGAAAAATATGGTTACTCATGATGAAAAATCAACACATTCTTAGACAATAATGAAGGAAAAGTGGTGCCCCAAGCACAAGCAGCGCAAGTGAAGAAATCTAATTTTAAGAGGCGGAAAAGTGACCTTTCTTGGAAAAATGGCTTCCGGGTGAAGTGTCAAATGGAAAAAAACAAAAGCATACCCATTACTTTAATTGGTGAGAGCTTTCCAACGGTGCTGACGACTCTTCAAACCAAGCCGGTTCGGTCACAACTTGTGAAAAAAAATTTATGGTTTTTCTTTTAATAGGGCTATTTCCCTCCAATTTGATTCATTTTATAGTGGAGTTGTGGTGAATTTTAAGAGGAGGAGAAGACCCTAAATCTTGCGGTGATCGTAGTGGAAAAACCAACCATTAGAATCATGATCTGTTAGTTGCAGGTAGGTGGCCTAACCTTACTCTTAATTTTTAGTAGTTTAGTTTTTCAAATTAGGTGCCCAGGGCTCTGTAACAGACCCCCAACTATCCTCATGGTCGGCTCGCGCCTTCTAGGGTTTGTACTGTGACCTGGATCGTATTTTCTAGAGGGAAAAATTGTGAGTGCACAGCTACAGATCCTGAAAAGTGCGAGTTAGACTGAAGGTGAGATTTGGGTTGTTTTTTGGCTAAGGACCGAGACTTGATGGTTTATGATGCAGTTTACCTTGTCTGAACTAACAAACATGATGGTGTTGTGAAGGTATGGCGGAGTTGAGGATCAACTGGAAAGAGAGGGATTTAGATGCACTTCGTGCCAAGATCTAGGGGGATCAGGTGGTACGAGGAGCACTTGCAAGATATGGGGCTCTCAAGTTGGTTGAGAACCCACTGATGAGTCGACATTTGTTAGCGTAAATCCTTAACACAAGTGTACGAAAAGAGCTCACTTTAGTTGTGTGTCAAAAATAACCCTAACAATAGAATTGGTTTCTTAACTTCTTTAGATCTGCAATCAATAGTTAAAACAAACACTACAAACCAGATCTATGCAGTAAAAGCAGTTAAACGGTGAAAATAAATAAGAATTGATCCATGCATCCAATGGAAAATACAATATATAAATAATTTTGGATATCTAATAAACACCTGGGAAGGGAAAAAATAATAATTTTTCCATTCCCCCTCAGTGGAATGGATTCTTGGTTGTCCTCAACACTTCAGATCCAAAAATTTCTCTCTCTCAATGGTGCAGAAAACCCAAAATGTGTTGAACTCTATGGGAGCTCAAGAAGCAAAGAAAATAGTAGCAGCAATGAGAATGATCAAAGCGCTACAATGAAATTGATCAAAGTGAATAATGAATGAAAAAACCTCCTATTTATAACAAAATATTGAGTTATCCTCGATAATGGCGAATAATAAAATATTATTAACCAAGATCTAGATCTAACCGCTTGGAATATTTTATTATATTTTGCTGGAGGGAAAAGGTATTTAAATTGGTTAAATACATTTATTTAGAAATAATAAATAAATAAATGACTTATTTATCATTTCAAGAATGTGGTTAAGGAATAATCATCATATAATTATTTGTTTAATTATTTCTAGGTGATTTAGTCACATTTAACAAAGAATAATATCTAAATAATGATTTAATTATTTATTCCTAGAGAAAAATAAGAAAAATAATGATTTATCTAATTATTTCTCATAATTGGGTTAAATATGACCAGGAATATTATTTAAATAGTGGTTTAATGAATTATTCCTAGAGGATAATCAAATAAATAAGGAGTTATTTAATTATTCCTCATGTGGTTTCTTATTTAAACCAGAAATAACTTAATAAAATATGGTTTATTAAATTATTTATTATATTGAAAGCAATTTTACTATGGTAAAATTGGCCTTACATGGTGTACTTCAATCCATCTAATTGTAAATGGTTAGATGACCAAAATTTGGTGTAACAGACGTGACTATACATATGTCATGGGAGCTCTTGTCTCTTCTATCTTTCATGTGATCGGTTTCCCACATGAAGGAATAATTATTACCATTGGTAAAATTTCATTCATTATTCCTAATATGGCTCCCATCAACCATCATCCCTTAATGGTCCTTAAATTCAAACAGTATCTTCCCTGCCACAAGTTATTTATGTGGTGACTTGTTCCATGCCCACATCTACTGATGATCTAATTAGTGATATAGTGCATCATGTACTGGGGGAATTGGACCCTGATTTCTAGAGTGTTGTTCTCCCATCTGATGAGAACCTCTTGGAAGCCATGACCTCTTATGGTCCATGACAAAAGTGTCGGAGCAGAGTTCATTTTCTTGTGTCAAGCTCCTTAAAAATTGAATCAAGGCTCTCTAGATAAATTTTCCTTTTCTTGCGTCAAGCTCGTTAAAAAATGAAACAAGGTGTCATAAGGATAATTATTTTATTGTGTCAACCTCATTCAAAAATGAAACAAATCCCCTTTCAATTCAATTCTCTAACTAGATCTCAAAAATTCCCAGTCAATTCTTTCACGCAATCTCGTAAATGAACCTTCATTCCATCCACCTGTTAGTAAATAGTAGTATACTTATGTGAATGAGATGAAGCTTACGGGGCATGTTCCTCGAATTGAGTCACCATGCTGGGAGGATGAAAACTTATTCCAAGCATAGTTTGTCTTTTTTTCAAGCTTGGGTAAAATTGAAACCAATTTCAAGTAGAGTTTCCCATGTTTAAATCTTGTGTAAAAATGAAACCATTCTAATTATACCTCTCGTGATTGCCATTTTTATCAACCTATTTTTCCAGATGAGCCTTGGTTTTCTCTTTCCATCGTCACCATATGCTTGGCCAATCATACACTCTCACTTGGTTTTTTTACCCTTTCGTGGGGATCCGTTGTAATGAGTGATCTTATTATCCAACCTCTTGACCCATACTTATTTTGAGAAGTTTCATCATCACCGGAACCAGTTGTTATCCATTTATACCACTCATTCCTCTAGGAGGATTCAAATTTAAGCTCTTTTTTTACTCTCAAAATATGAAAATATTGTCGAGCAATTTTCATTTCAAGCTTGTTAAATTAAATGAATTTACGTCATCTCAATATACGTTTATCCCTTTTTTCAGGCTGAGATTGAATATTTACGAAAAAAGAATACCTTGATTGAAAATGGTTAAGAGGTTCTCTTAGACATTATTTTCTACCTTTTCAGATTCGAGGGATGATTTACGAAAAGGGACCTGTTGGAGTTTTCTTTTTTGTCTCTATTTTAAACTCTCTAAACATGAAAAATACATCGAGTTACTCTTTCGTCAAACTCGTAAAACTTAAACAGCGAAAGACTTGTCATCATGACAAGATCAAATTACCCCTTTCTAGGGCTTGTTAAACTTACTAGGATGTATTCATTTGAAGAATGAACTTATATGCTAAGAATATGATATCCTCTTCACGCTTGCTATAAAAAATAAAGAGGCACTTGTTAGAAATAACGGGGGAAAATTGAAAGTGAAACTTCCCATGTGTTTTGAGGCGGCATGTCACTCTTGAATATTACACTCATTTGCATTTTGTGTCGAGTTGGGGATATCCTCCATTCTTCACTTTCCTTCCTAGGTTTGGGAAATCAATTTTCCTCTCATTTTATCATCATATGTCATCACCAAGACCTTATATCCCATTTTTTAGTCAAATGTTTCCACACTCCAGATTCATGTTGTCAACATGTTCAAGAGAAGTCTTTGTTGTAAAAGTCAAACATCCTCTGCTTATTTGACCCTCTCTACAACAGTCCTAGCTCACTCCTATCATATTGAGAAATATTTTGTTTCATGTTGATGATGTGGGAATCATTATGGACCACCTTTTATGGATCACTTCCTGTCGACTTCGTCTCATTATCTAGGAAGATCATTTAGAAACTCTTTTTCAGTACCTTGGATCTTGCATGCCTCAATGTAAATTTCTTCATGTTTGACGACAGGTTCACATCACTAGCCTTCAATCAGATGATTTTTCAAGTTTTCGAATTAAAATCATTCATTCACACTTTTATATTGTGTTGGTGTACCTTGAGGGTCATCATCATCATTGGTGGTTTCTCTTGTGCCTATTAACGATTTACATTATTGACCAGTAATCAGCTGGTTTCTACCATGTTCGACATCAGTACATATATTCACATGGTTATATTCTTACAGTGGGTAGATTGAGTTGAGGCAAAGACCTTGGGTCTCATCTGTTATTATCCAGGCCGTGTGGAGTTATTGAGTATTCATGATTTTACACATGATCCTTTCTATGCGGATGGTTGCAGCCATACCGTGCATAAATTTCCATGATCTCTTTCAGACGGAGGGATATGACCATTGCGTGGGTTCATGTGTTATTTTATGCCTATTAAGAGATATGTTATTAGGAATATTTATATCATAGATGTCACATATTTTATTGTGCTTGATTTTACAAGTCACCTGGCAGTATTCCGAGTCCTTGCCTTGGTTCGTAAAGCATTTCACCCATCACTTCATGCTATGCCTTCATGCTTTAGGGGGTATTTGTGACACAATAAGTTTTCACTCCATTCACTTCTCATCCTTGATCCTAAATTTCCATGAGATGAAAACTGTGTAGTATATCCACCGTGGAAAATACATCAAGATATCCCTTAAAGATCAACAGAAAGATTCCTTGAATATTTTCTCATGAAGCTCAGCTTAAAACCTAAATTTCTAGGCCAAAACTCTTTTTTAGTTGCATGCTCGTGTTGATGGCATGTTGCAACACTTTGACCTAGTGCTTCCAACGTGATTTTGATAGGAAAAAGTGCATGAAACCTCTTCTGGCAATGTTTCCTCAAAAGGAGAATAAGATTCATTCACTAGAAGCTTCCAGAACGACGAGTTGGATATGCTTTGATGTAGATATGATCAAGATCTCTCATTTGGAGCTCTTGATCTTATCACTAGGGATTTTTCCCTTGAAAATTAAACCTTCCTTCTTATTTTATGGATCCCTAAGTCCCTCTCCTTACCTATAAATCGAATTCCATTCTTCCACTACTGGTTGGTCTTATCTGATCATGAATACTTTTCATTCCTATACTGTGATTATTCTTAATTTTCCATTTGAGAGAAGGATTGCTTGAAGAGCCTCAGTTTGGACTTGGAAATAACCAAAGGGAGGTCTCCAACATCAAGGCCACAGTTGTATTCTTCCTCATTTATATCATTAATAATACATCTGATGTTTCACTTTCCATATTTGGCTATATATCTATGCAAGTAGCCTAATGTTCTTTTATCTATTAGGTATTTTGTATTCAATGTATGATATGTATATTGTCACATTTATTTTTGTTGTCTCTTTATCTCTTACAAGTATTAAAATGCCACAAGCAGCAAGGAGTGAGCCTCAAGGATCTTGGAATAAAGGTCTTCATTAAAGGACTAGCTGATAGCATCAGGAAGAGGTAGGTTATTCTTCTTTTTCTTCCACTTTGAATAAAAAGTATAAAAGGGTTCGTTATTTTGTATCGTGCATTGCTAGACCCACTCTAGGGCTAGGGATATTTCCTACGCATGCAGAGGGGATTTTATTCACAACACTAAGTTTTACCTACGATGTGTTGACCACCATAGTTAGAGAGGTTGCTACATCAACCCACGTTACTCATGAAAATGGGGATAGTCCCATGGGGACTTGGAAGAATACTCTAGAAGGGTAAAATTTATAACTCTGGTTGGTTTTTAAAGGACAAAAACTTGACACATAGTTGGTCATTGGGCTATGTTATAACTAGGCCACTAGGAGGAAAAGGGGTTCCATTCATTTCAATTGTAACTTGTTTCATAGTATAGCATAACAACTAGGAGTGGGAGTGATAGAGAGCATAATAGATGGAGTTATTTTTCTATAGTATGATATCAAGCCATAAGTCTAAGGTCACTCCAAAGAGAGTTCCTTCTCCTTTTCACTTGCATTATTTCCATTACAGACAAAATAGAGTAGTGCATCCTCACCTTCTAGCTAGGATTTCCCTCATATGGGTTTCCTAGAGCGTATCTTGAGTTCATTGTATTTGGTGTGTGATTGTATTTAATTAATCTTTATTTTCCGCAATTTTATCTTTTACATGAATAAGAAAAAAATAGTAATTAATAAATATGGAATATAAAGAAATTAACCCTCTTAGTATCAATTTTAGTTTATTTGTATCATATATATCATGATAAACTATCCAATGGATTATCCATGGAAATTTATGGTTCATATTGGTATCAGAGTAGATTATGTTGGGGAATCCCATGGGAAGTTGCAACGGGTATAAGAATCAATTTAAGAAAAAAACTATAGAACCATATCCATGGGCAATGAATCTATTTAGAAACAAACTGATTTGGTAGAAGAGATATTGTTGCGGTTGGAATTACATGTCATAGATATTAGTTGCAATATGAACCTCCTTATGGAAACTCTACAAAACAAGTTTGGAATCATAGAAGATGTAGGTTCCAAGTCAAAGGTAAAATCAGAGGGAAAATTGGGGGAACATGAATACATAGGAAAGGAGTCAAGGAAAGAACTCAAAAAAGAGTAGTCAAGTTTGAATGCCATCAACCATTCACAATCCTTATTCAATATGGAATAAAACATCGACATCAAGTTGAATCATGGTGATATTGATTCCTTGAAATTGAATCATTGGTTGCAACAATGATAAGTATATTTTAGCATAAAACAAATAGATGAGGAGTAGAAAATATGATTTTCTAGGCCAAAGTTAAAGGTTCATGCCCTAACCTAGTGGGAAATCCATGCAGAGACACTTAGGGTGGACAATGATTCCCCAATAACTAAGTGTAAGCTCTATAAGACCTTCATAAAGTACCAATTCTACCTTATAATGGATTTAGGACCAACAAATATGATGGAACTACTTCAAACAAAGGCATGGGAGGAGTCTAAAGGATTATACTACTGAATCAAGAAGATGGCCATCATGTTGGTATCTCTCCCAAGCCCCTAGATGTTTTCATTAAATGTCTAAGGGGTATACACGACAATCTATGTTGCATTATAAATTTCAAGTAGTTATTTCTGCGTGATCTAGTGTCTGATTAGATCACTAGACAAATAGAGACATGAATAAGAAGACACAAGAAATCCCAATCCCACATTATCATCAAGCAACATGCAATAAATTTTACTTTATGAGGAATATAAATGGTACCTTTCCTTCTTGAAGAATGGGGACGGATCTTAAGTTCATAGTAGAATCCTCTCACTTCACTCAAGCGATTTTCTTCATCTGCACTCGATCTCAACACCTGCACACAATAAAAAATGCTAGCAGATTCCTCACACTCCACTCAAGAAATTTTATTCATCTACAATCGATCTCAACACCTGCACATAATCAAAAACTCTTAAGGACAATAAGAGATCTTTCTCAGAATATTGTCAGATCAACAACGATATAAACCAATCACAGGATCTGCTAAAAAGGTAATCATGTATGGGAGAGAACATAGATATTCATTAATCACATGAAATAATACAACACTTTATACCTTTTCTTCCACGTTTTCTCTCCATGACCTCTAAGGGTTTCCCCACTACAACCAAGATATGAGCATGAATAGCACTCACATAAGACTAAGACCTCACAAGCTCTCAATCTAGTATAAAAATGGTAGCATAGGGTCATGATATCACCTCTCCAAGAGACTGGCTCTCCAAAACTAGCATATCCCTTTGAAAACTAGTCTGGCCCTCTAAAATGATCCAACATAAATAGGTAGAAGAGAGGTCACGAGATGATGAATATGGATGCTCAGGACAATGAAAAGCTATAGAATCTTATAATTGATGAGTCCTGACCAGCTCGAATATATGAGGAATTGAATTGTTCTCCTAGGGACTGAGTCACTTTAGAAAATTCCCTTAGTCACATGCACATAAATAGAAAAACAATGGCCCTGGCCGTAGGTACAAGAGGGCTTGGTAGCATTTATATGGACTTTTCTGCATGCACAAGCCTTCCTACCTATGGCTAAGGGTCAAACTAGCTCAAAACATTACCACATGTCAAGAAAAATTCATCTTACCATGAGGGCTAAGGGTTAGTGATCCAAGGGTGGAAAATAGGTTGATAATGGATTGCCCCTAATGTATGAGCTCATAATCTAGAACTTATGGCCAAAATACATTATGATAAAACTCAAAAGTTGAAATGACAGCGGGGAAACAAATCTAATGATGTGGATCAGAAGAAAATGGAGATGAAGTCTCAATTGTGTTGATAACATCCTCGAGGAGGGAATATGCATGCTTAGTCATAAGAGAATACTGAATATGGATGCCAAACATACACTATGGATCCATGACATAAAGTAAAAGAACATGTCTATGATATATATACACATTGGATCCATGTGACTTAATGAAAATAGCATAGCCACTAAGAAATACAATCGTGGACCTATGTGATTGTATAAATCTGTAGGACTATAGACACATAACATACATATAAGTGTCCCAGATAGCCCTCAAGGTACGTAAATGATACATGACTCCAACACAACTTGGGAAGGATGCCATTTAATATTGGGATGTCCCTAACCCAGGGTCTTTGACATAATTCCAATGGTACGGATCTAAACATAAAAATATATGAGATGAGGTCGAACATGGTAGAAACTACCTAATTACTGGCCAATGAATAAAACCAGTAACATATGCGATGAAATCCACCAATGAGGAAAATGGACCCTAAGGTATATAATACATTCCACTAAGTTTGAATAAATGAGTTGACATCGAACACCAGTGAAATCGACCAATCAGGAGCCAATGATGTAAACCCAATGTTTATCGTGAGGAAGCTTGCTACCAAGGTTTGCAAGCTCCAAGGTAATACCGGTTCCTAGATAAAAATTTTGGATAATGAGATGAAGTCAATAGGATAATATCCATTAAATGAGTGCCTTAATGTATCCCCCTTCAATCGACACGGAACAAACTAGGATGATGTGAGGTATGGATGAAGTCATGAAGTGATGAAGTACAACTGACATAGAAATGGTTGATGCAACAAGGTCAACAAGCTACTACAGATGGCCGACATGGGATGAGACTTCCCTTCAACATGGAATGACGCAACAAAACAGTGACTTGGTAGCATGAATAAATGAGCACCATGTGATATTACACAATGATGTGGGAGGCATCGAGGCATGCTCCATATGACTAGAAGAGTAACCAACTAGAGGAGTAAAAGACTCATATGAATGGTACATCTCCTAGGCAAGATAAAACCAAACTATAAGATAATGAAGCAGACATTTTTTGTGTTCAATGGTGACGCTAATGACGTTGCCAATGGATAATAAATGGAAATAGGTTTTCCCTCGCTTATCTGTTTATAAGTTCATTTTTCAAGTGTGTCCCAAAATCCCAAAAAAGAGATAAAATTATGCAAGGGAGAACCTCCTAGCCATAGTATACTAGTGTATTCCTTTTTCATAACTAGTTTATACCAGTCCAAAAAACGGTTAAACTAATACTGGGTAGATGAAACTTCAAGTAATTTAACTAGCGTGAAGTAGAAAAGTTCACTCGACAATTTTTTCTAATTTAAGGAGTCTGAAAAGAGATTAAAGGAAACTCCTCCTGGAGGAACAAGTGGTATAAAGTGTAGAAACTGGTTCTGGTAGTGGTGGAACTGCTCATGACATAAGGTGGAGACGAGGCTCACTAAAAGGATCACTCATTGCAGCGGTTCCTCTAAGAAATGATAAAACACCGAGTTAATGTGGACCATAGGCCAAGCAGGTGATGATGATGGATAAAAGAAACCAATGTTGGTAGTTTTTTTCTTGACAGAGGTTCAATCTATGCTTCATACCAACAAAACCCTTGATCGTTGGCCCCTTCGGAAATGACCTGCAAGCAGATCACAGTATCACCCGAGGTGACTTATGGGTGGTTGCAGAACCAAGTTTCTGCAACCTTGAGGGACTATGCAAGGTATCTATTATACTATGCTAATATTATCCCTTAACATGCATAAAATTACTGTGTTTTATTCAACCCTTTACTTACTTCGCCACATTCAAAAGAACATATAAGCAATACCATAAACTGCACTGTTATAACGCACAATTAGAACAATAACTTCACAACAACTGATATTAAGAAAATAAACAAGAATATACAATAACACATAATATCTTCATAAAACTTCTCTTTTTCTATTAATATGGATACTTTCAGTACAATCAGTTATCTAACCTGCGCACACAGTTGCAGGTGGTATGTGCGCTAAGCTGAAGAATATTCCAAGGTCTCTGCGCACTCAACTATAAAGCCTTTCCTTCGCTACAAAAGATAGATACAACTAGCTCGTGACCATAGAAATACCATGATTCATCCATTATTATTCTTCATAGATCTTATCACATATCATTACATCGCTTTATATAGCATTACATTGTTACAAAACCATGGTCCAAATACCATGGGCTAAGAAGAATATAAGAAAATATAACCCAAACCCATTACAAAAGGAGGGGCTTTGACCCAACCTGAAGCCCCTAATATACAGCGTGGTATCTCCAAAATGATGTGATGTGTGGTATACTTCATGCTCCGCTCCTCAAAATTTAGAGACTTATCCAAAATCAAGGCCAAGTTGGGTTGTGCCCAACATGCACCCAACACTCACATGCGACTCATCTCGATTCACTCAGCTGATTTTCCCTTGATCTTTGT
Organism: Pinus albicaulis; assembly: GCA_034641835.2. Classification (NCBI taxonomy): domain Eukaryota; kingdom Viridiplantae; phylum Streptophyta; class Pinopsida; order Pinales; family Pinaceae; genus Pinus; species Pinus albicaulis. Next base: position 1,037,991,579 of record CM076578.1, read on the forward strand.
TGATATGTTGTTGTAGGCAGTGTTGAACTTCTGCAACACCTCTGCAACCTGCTTCTCCTGACTCCATACCTCTTCTAAAACTGCCTCCATAATTGGGCTTGTAGTCTTATTCAATGTTGCTTCTTCCTATTGTCGAAGCTCTTGAACTTTCCCATCTGTTAGTGTCAGTATTTGCAGCCTTCCTCCAGTGATCAAACATGCTGTTACAAAGTGATTTTAAGATGTCAAGGTCAAATTTTGTCATTTCAGTGAATCTTCAAGCAAAATTTGGTCACTAGGCATTAGGTCTAGGGTTTGCTTTTACTCTTGTCAAAGTTGTCCAAATGTTGGTCCATGTCACCATTCAGCTGAGTGTACCATCATTTAGAGGGTTTTCATCATCATGTCAAGTTCCAAAGGGTCATTTTACACCTTGTTCATGCTTCAGTTGTGCCTAGGTAAGGTTTATTTCCCTCTCCTAGGGTTTTGGAGGTAATTGCTCTTGGATGGTCAAATCATCATCAAAAACTTGTATCCTGATGTTAATACACCTTCAACTATCCTTAATATACCTTATTAAACACTTCCCATCACTGAGATCCCCCAAATTCCTCATTTTTGCACAAACCCCAGTTTCTTGCTACAACTTGGCAATTTTCTAGGCTAGGCCTGTGTTTTTCCCTTTTGGACCCCTTCCCCTCACTCAATTTCTAAGATTCTACTTTCCCCTACTTCCTAACATCCCTCCCTACTTCCCAAAATTTCCCCAAGAATTTAGAAGCCCCTTATCCCCTTCATTTCGCTTCATTTCGACAAATCCCTTGTTTCACATCGGGATAGGTTTCACTCAAATGATTTTTCAGAGCAATAAAAGATGAATTTTGGAAAAATGAGAGAGGTTTTTGTCCAAAACATGCCAAGGAAGAAAATAATCCTTCACTTTTTACACAGGTGTCATGGTTTTGGAGAAATTTCAAAAATACAGTTGCCTCAGGAGAATTGATGCACCTCTGAAGTGACCTTGGGAAAATCAAGATTTCTCCTAGCTTGGTTGGCCAAATGACTTGCTTGATGCGTTAAATGATAACTAGACACAAAGATATTTCCAATGAACTATCATGATCTCAATTTGGAGTTGAGGAAGACCTTCAAACGTTGACTGCAACAGCACTCTGCCTTGAGGCAACCTCATTCTGCTCATTTTGACCAGTCTAGGGAGATTTGATTTTTGATAGGGTAAATGAAACCCAAATTGAAGAATTAAACTTGGGTTGGAAATTAGACTCAAATATCTTTCCAACGAGCTATCATGTGCCCAATTTGGACACCAGGAAGGCCCCCAAAATCCTCCTGAAAAATGCACTATTTATGGCGCGGCGCATTGGAAGAAGGCGCGGCGCATAGAACAATTTTCTGCAGTGTAAAATTACACTGGCGCGGTGCATCCAGCCTGCGTGGTGCATTGGGCTGGGGCGCGGTGCACAGAGCCTCCAAGCTGATTTTCACTATTTTTCCTCAAAAATTCAAAACAACTCAATCTCCTATGCTCTGTGGTTTTCTGCCCGACGCATCGCGCCACCCGACGCGCGCTTACGTTTGAGCGATCTTCTGGAGGAAAACTTGACATTTTTAGATTTTTTATGAAAATTTATCCATGCTCAGGAATGGACAAGATATTTCATCAAGTTCTGGGTGGTTTAAAGGGTCAAAAACACCTTGAAAATGGCATTTCTGCCACTTTTTGCACCAGCAAGAACCAGTCTTGGGAGATTTAACTTTTGGAGAAGCAAATGGACACCAAATCTCGAAATTCCACTTGGGTTAGATAGTAGACAGACAGGGATTTCCAACGAGATATCATGAGCTCAATTGGACTTCAGGAAGTGCCCCAAAATAGGCTCAAAGTGGCGCGGCGCATTGAGTTTTCTGGCGCGACGCATAGAGGATTTTGACCCAATTTTCACTTTTCAGCTCAGGAATTCGGCCAGTTTGACTAGTTTCACTTTTGGATGTAATTATTGTACTATATTGATGTAATTTTGTGGATATTATGTAAATTTGGCATGTTTTTACTTGTTCTAGAGGATTCATTCACTAAAAAGTGAAAATTAAGTGATTGGATCAGTTTCCTAGCATATAGAGGTAAGTTGTTTGGCTACCTAGATTTTAGTTCCATGTTTAGAATTGGTTGAAAAAACTCCTAGAAGGATGAGCTCGACCCCTAGAGGCATGGGAAGGGGTTAGACTTGTCTATATATTGTATTTTCTGAGACATCTTTAGGGTTGGACTCTTGGGAATAGTTTGGCACTCTATTGTACATCAATTCTGCATTTTTGGCAAGGAAAGACCAGGGTTTTGCAGCACTTGTTGGGATCCTTGTGGCTCTGTGTTTGGATGGTGTTTTTCTCCATGTATTTTTAAGTTCTTTAATGTTTTATGTATGCCATTTCCCTTCTCTTTGCTACTGAAATTAAACAAATGAGTAACTAAGGTAGAATTCATTAATTTGCTGGTGCTCTACCTTAAACTTTTGTTTAGTTTTATATGTTTTCTTCAGTTTGTAGAGGATCCTTGATACCATCTTGCCCTCTTCATATTCTCAACAATCCTTTATATCCATTCATTCAATTTAAGGCATCTAAACCTTTTCTTATCCTGCCCCAACTTGAATTCTGCAAGAACTGGCCTTCATCCCCAGACCCAAATTTGCCTTTCCCATTTTTTCCAACAAAACTCCCAAAAATCAAATCAAATCCTTGCACTTACATACCTAGCCTAAAATTAGCACTCATTTTAGTCATCTCAAGCCCTATTGAATAGTTTTCTCTGAGATTGACCCAGAGAGAGCCCTCTCCTATTCTGGTAGGGCTAGCTACCAGACTGAGCGTGGTTTGGTGTTGTCATTTTTCTGCCTTATTTCAGCCTAAGGTGGATTTGGGAACTAACATAGTGGCAACCATACTGGGGAGGAAAATGGTTTGCTTGTTGGTGTTATTTGTTTTATAAGCTACAGACGGAGCCTGAAGTTATGCCAGCTAGATTTCGAAACACTCTTGCTTTGCATTAGCGAAAGTAGATAAAAGCTACTTCAGTCAATCTCCGGTCTAGCTTGTGAACGTGACACTTGACTTGTGGATTGTCTTGCCCTAGTACATGTATCAAGTTCAGATCTGATTGTTGATGATGGAAAACTATCAGACATTAGAAGGCTGAAATCATTCACCTGGTGACTCCAACTCAATGTAGAGACTCCACTCAAGGACTAACTCTTTCTCTTCGAAAATGGAAGGATCTTACACAAAGTTCAGGTATCTAAAGTGGAATGGCATTCAGGATCTAGTTTGCTTTCTTGTAAATTACTTCTTTTATGTTCTTAAAGCCGTCCTAAAAGTTTTCAGAATTTGTTGTATGATAAAGGTGATCAAAATCTTCACTCGACCTATTCGAAAAGTGTAAATACTGAGTTTCCCTTTGATCCTGGCCTCCTTGCTTTTTCCACATCTTATGATGACTCTCTTCAGAGTGATGAGCCTAAAGAAAACAAGACTGATCCCGTAGCTCTTGTATATACTCCTACACCTTTTATAGTCCCAGATAGGTATAAAACTCTTGTTTTACCTTCTGTTCTTCATGCTTTCCCTAAAAATTATGACCTCTATCTACCAAGATTTGACGGTGAATGTAACAATGTCAACGCTGAGCAACATGTGCAGAATTTTGAGACTTTTCTAGACCTTTTTGAAGTTGATGACGAAGATGTTAGTATTAGGATTTTTGCTCTTTCTTTGCAAGGCCAAGTGAAGAGTTGGTTCAAATCCCTGCCTGATGCGAGCATATCAGATTTCCAGCAGTTCGTCGAAGTTTTCCTTGACAGGTGGGTGATCAGACAAGATCCTTTCCTTATTATAGAAGAGTATAACCAGCTGAAAAGACTGCCAGGGGAGACAGTACAACAGTTTTTTGCCAGATTTAACCAAGTATATTTTTCGACGCCAGCTGATATAAGACCTTCTCCTAGATTTTCTCTCTTGCACTACCCGGGTGCCTTTGATCCGGAAATGGAGTTTCAACTGAGAGAAAAGAATCTTGCAACACTTCAAGAGATGCAGAACAGTGCAGTAAATGTAGAGGCTCATTTGCTGATCCGAAGGGCAAGGTTGAAGGAAGAAGAGACAAAAAACATAGATACGGAGAAATCGACATCTCTAGAGGTAAAGCTTGACATGTTGGTAGGTGCAGTAGAAGAGATGATGCAAAAGAACACTAGAAGGAATGAGTATAATGTTCAAGCCCATGATTTGCTGATTGAAGAAGAACCAGTGGCTGATCCAAAACATTTTGTTTCTTATCCCAGTTGTCATAGTGATTGTTTTATAGATCATTTTGAAGAAGAGAGAGCTATTGATATGACATGTATGCTTGATGATGTGTTGTATATTGATGATTTTCCTCAGTTTGATCAGTATGATGATGATTATGTTCTCCAAACAGAAGCTAATCTTGCAGACAAATCAACAGCTAGTTTGTGGGAGGAAGAATTTCACTTTCAGCAGCTTTTCTACAATGATCAACCGATGCATATCAACTATGAAATGACGAGGAAAGTGCAGCAAATTTTGAAGTAAGTGAAGGATCTTTGCCTTTTTGTTTTGATTCATTTCAGTTCATCAGAGATAACTTCCATGCAATCAGAAATCAACTGCCAACAAGCCTTGATTTGGACCATCTTGAGGGCAATGAAAACCTTGTTCAAGACTTCTCATATTTAGATTTGCAGTCCCCGAATGCCATTGATTGTCAAGTTGCCGATGAAGACATGGAATCCAGCACATATGATCCAATGATACAAGGTGACTCTATACCATTTTGTTTTGAATCATTCCAGTTTTTGAAGGGTAAATTGCATAGTAAATCTTCAAATGAGCAGCCTATAGGAAATCGACAATCTCTCAGTTTTAATGTGGAAGATGAGACAGATAGCGAAATTCTCGAGCAAGTTCTTGATGAGAAATTTTCTCCTGAAATGACTGATGAAATCATTTTGGATACAAAACCCTCCCTAGCTCCAGATTTGCAGCCGCCAAACGAAATGGAAGGTCAGATTACAGATGAAGGCGTGGAAGTTGAAATACATGATTTAATGATGCAAGAGAATTCTATACCCTTTTTTTTTGAAGCATTTCAGTTCATAAAGCAGAATCTTCGTAATATCTCTCAAGAAAAAGATGAACAGCCAGTAGGATGTCATACAGTTTCAATGGATACATTGCAGCTGTCTTCTCAAGTTTTTGATGATCCTATTGCTTGTGTGTTGGATAATTTTTGCTGTAAAAGCTTTCCTCCATTAGCTAACCATGTGACAGAAAAGAATGTTGATGATAATCTTATTCAAAAGTCGCCTTCATTGTCTTGCTTAACAGATTTTTCATTACAAAGTTCACACCAAGATTTGCAGTCATATGAGGAGATTGATAAAGGTGAATTTTGTTATGTTTGAAATCAGCTCCAGAGTTTGGTTGTTCACGAAATTCAAGATCCTTTTGACATCTTGCTGCAATCACCAAAGAAAGACAGTGCAGATGTGAGGGAAATATTAATTTCCAGCTATGAAGATTACCAGGATCAAAGCAGTAATGTGTTAATGGAAATTAATAGCTATGTTTATGAAGATCCTTTCGCAGTATTCTTGAAGTCATCCTGTCAATTCATGCTTTGCAAGTTTATCAACAGTCAACTTGATTCTGAGTTTCGATGGGAGTTGCCTTTCAGTAGTTCTCTCTTGTTGTTCATAAATGAGCACTTGCGGAGAATCCAAACAGCAACTGCAATACTTACAGGGTGCATTGGTTGTTTCATTTCACGTGATCAGGTGATGAATGGAACAATTAGAGTAGGTTGTATTGAATAAGCTCTACTTTGAGCATCTTTCCAGTTTTTCAGTTATGTTTTAGTCATGTTTTTACTCAACATGGTTTTATTATGGTTTTCAGTTTAGGCCTTGAGTCAAGTTTCAGTCAATAGATTGATTCAAAGTTTTGTGTTGTTTTGTTAAGTCAATGATTCCATTGCCCAATGGATGAAGGCACTATCTGCTTTCCAAAGATCTGTAGTTCTTGGCACCTCCAAGGAGCTACCATCCCCATTGGAGCCAATGTTATTTTTAGTCTTTGCATCCTTCCTCCAGTGATCAAACATGCTCTTACAAAGTGATTTTAAGATGTCAAGGTCAAATTTTGTCATTTCAGTGAATCTTCAAGCAAAATTTGGTCACTAGGCATTAGGTCTAGGGTTTGCTTTTACTCTTGTCAAAGTTGTCCAAATGTCGTTCCATGTCACCATTCAGCTGAGTGTACCATCATTTAGAGGGTTTTCATCATCATGTCAAGTTCCAAAGGGTCATTTTACACCTTGTTCATGCTTCAGTTGTGCCTAGGTAAGGTTCATTTCCCTCTCCTAGGGTTTTGGAGGTAATTGCTCTTGGATGGTCAACTCATCATAAAAAAGTTGTATCTTGATGTTAATACACCTTCCCCTATCCTTAATATACCTTATTAAGCACTTCCCATCACTGAGATCCCCCAAATTCCTCATTTTTGCACAAACCCTAGTTTCTTGCTACAACTTGGCAATTTTCTAGGCTAGGCCTGTGTTTTGCCCTTTTAGACCCCTTCCCCTCACTCAATTTATGAGATTCCACTTTCCCATACTTCCTAACATCCCTCCCTACTTCCCAAAATTTCCCCAAGAATTTAGAAGCCCCTTATCCCCTTCATTTCGCTTCATTTCGACAAATCCCTTGTTCATAGGGATGATTTCCTCTTGATGATTTTTCAGAGCAATAAAAGATGAATTTTGGAAAAATGAGAGAGGTTTTTGTCCAAAACATGCCAAGGACGAAACTCCTCCTTCACTGTTTACACAGGTGTCATGGTTTTGGAGAAATGTCAAAAATACAGTTGCCTCAGGAGAATTGATGCACCTCTGAAGTGACCTTGGGCAAATCAAGATTTCTCCTAGCTTGGTTGGCCAAATGACTTTCTTGATGATTTAAATGATAACTAGACACAAATACATTTCCAATGAGCTATCATGAGCTCAATTTGGAGTTGATGAAGACCTTCAAAAGTTGACTGCAACAGCACTCTGCCTTGAGGAAGCCTCATTCTTCTCATTTTGACCAGTCTTGGGAGATTTGATTTTTGATAGGGTAAATGAACTCCAAATTGAAACATTCCACTTGGGTTGGAAATTAGACTCCAATATATTTCCAACGAGCTATCATGTGCCCAATTTGGACACCAGGAAGGCCTCCACAATCCTCCTGCAAAATGCACTATTTATGGCGCGGCGCATTGGAAGAAGGCGCGACGCATAGAACAATTTTCTGCAGTGTAAAATTACACTGGCGCGGCGCATCCAGCCTGCACGGTGCGTTGGGCTGGGGTGCAGCGCACAGAGCCTCCAAGCTTATTTTCACTGTTTTTCCTCAAAAATTCAAAACAACTCAATCTCCTATGCTCCGTGTTTTTCTGCCCGACGCGTCGCGCCACCCGACGCGCACTTACGTTTGAGCGATCTTCTGGAGGAAAACTTGACATTTTTGTTTTTTTTTATGAAAATTTATGCATGCTCAGGAATGGCCGAGAGATTTCATCAAGTTATGGGTGGTTTAAAGGGTCAAAAACACCTTGAAAATGGAATTTTTGCCACTTTTTGCACCAGCAAGAACCAATCTTGGGAGATTGAACTTTTGGAGGAGAAAATGGACACCAAATCTAGAAATTCCACTTGGGTTGGATAGTAGACAGATAGGGATTTCCAACAAGCTATCATGAGCTCAATTTTGAATTTATGAAGTGCCCCAAAAATAGGCTCAAAATGGCGCGGCGCATTGAGTTTTCTGGCGCGGCGCATAGAGGATTTTGACCCAATTTTCACTTTTCAACTCAAGAGTTCGGCCAGTTTGACTAGTTTCACTTTTGGATGTAATTATTGTTCTATCTTGATGTAATTTTGTGGCTATGATGTAAATTTCACATTTTTTTACTTTTTCTAGAGGATTCATTCACTAAAAAGTGAAAATTAAGTGAATGGATCAGTTTCCTAGCATATAGAGGTAAGTTGTTTGGCTGCCTAGATTTTAGTTCCATGTTTAAAATTGGTTGAAACAGCTCCTAGAAGGATGAGCTCGACCCCTAGAGGCATGGGAAGGGGTTAGACTTGTCTATATATTTTATTTTCTGAGACATCTTCAGGGTTGGACTCTTGGGAATAGTTTGGCACTCTATTGTACATCACTTCTGCATTTTTGGCAAGGAAAGACCAGGGTTTTGCAGCACTTGTTGGGATCCTTGTGGCTCTGTGTTTGGATGGTTTTTTTCTCCATGTATTTTTAAGTTCTTTAATGTTTTATGTATGCCATTTCCCTTCTCTTTGCTACTGAAATTAAACAAATGAGTAACTAAGGTAGAATTCATTAATTTGCTGGTGCTCTACCTTAAACTTTTGTTTAGTTTTATATGTTTTCTTCAGTTTGTAGAGGATCCTTGATACCATATTGCCCTCTTCAGCTTCTCAGCAATCCTTTCTATCCATTCATTCAATTTAAGGCATATAAACCTTTTCTTATCCTGCCCCAACTTGAATTCTGCAAGAACTGGCCTTCATCCCCATACCCAAATTTTCCTTTCCTATTTTTTCCAACAAAACTCCCAAAAATCAAATCAAATCCTTGCAGTTATATACCTAGCCTAAAATTAGCACTCATTTTAGTCATCTCAAGCCCTATTGAATAATTTTCGCTGAGATTGACCCGGAGAGAGCCCTCTCCTGTTCTGGTAGGGCTAGCTACCAGACTGAGCGTGGTATGGTGTTACCCTGAATCCCGCCTTCCTTCAGCCTAAGGTGGATTTGGGAAATAACACCATCCACCTGTTGTGATAGGTGGAAAGTGCAATCCCTCCATGGTTGATTTATTTCCGTCAAAATTTTCTCTTCCTTTCTAAGGTCTTCAATCTGATTCAGAATAGCCTTTCCTTAATTTATCCTTGCAAGCTTCTGCGAAACTAGAAAGTTCTTCACTACTATCTTGAATTCCTCCAAATTCTTATGATTTTTTTGGATATCCTCCTTTATCTTCTGTATATTTGTATCTTCCTATAGTGATGTCCAAATTAGCAAGGTCTCTTCCAATAATTTCTGCACTCTACTACTGTCTCGGAGATATCTTTCGTTGCTTTCTTTAGGTCACTCTACCTCTGTTCCCATACTTCTGGTGGCATGGTTGGTTTTAGCTCCATTTGAAGCTTACTAATATTGAGCTCATATTAAAATTGTACCTCTCCAACCTTCTTCTTGGATTATTTTATAGAAAGGCCGAGCTTTGTGACCCTTCGACTGGCTCCTCCTTGCAGACATCCATGTCCAGAAATTCTCTACAAGTGGCTTTGAAAAATTCTTTCAACCTCTGTTTCTGTAGTTTTGCCTAATCCTTCTCCTTTATTTCTTGATTGAGCTACTTCTTCAACATAGATTGAGCTTGTTCTATGTGAATGTTTAAATTTTTTGTGTGTTTCTCCCACTGTTTTAACTCATGTACAACACCTTGATGTAATTCATGTAATATAGGAATGGATAGCGCTGCAAGGTTCATATTGATCTTGTTCCACGTCTTCAATTGCTATTGTTCTTTTGTTGTATTGACCTGCAGGGATTTGGCAGGTATATGCATGAGCCTCATCCCAAATTTCGTTTCTATTAGTCGCTCTGGCTGGAGGGTTTGGTTTACCGGCGCTAGTTTTCTAGTTGTCTGTGCTAACAACTTTAGCTCTTTCACAATTTTCACAACTCCTATCAGGAGTGAGTCTTAGCGACCCTTTATTCTTCCCCATGATTCCTGCACCACTTCATAAAAATTTTCCCCAATCTCGTTGATGTCCCCTTCATTAAGGACCATGGTCGTTGCACCCTTTTGACTTATCAACCTTCTGCTTTTTCCTACTCCTTGGGGAATATTTGTTTGTGCATATTTCTTTTTCCCTTATCCGTTGTTATCTATTCTTTATCCTATACATCGCGTCTAAACATATATGTGGCTACAAGAGGATCTGGTTGATCCTCATCATGATTCGAATCCTTATCTTTCTTCTGTTCCTCTTTGTATTTGTATTTTCCACTTAGGCCTCCATGCTTTGATGTTTCTTCATCTGTCTGACTATCCTCTGCTCCATTCTCTACCACAATCATCCATTCTATTGGCCACTATTGTATCAATGTAGCCAAATAATATCTGGTAATTAAGTATGGAAAAGGATGTGATGTCTTAAGTGTATTTTTTCTGTCCTTCACATATATTCTATGGATGTCCACTTTTAACGTCGCAACTGATTTATACTATTTTTACAGGCTTAGTGAAAACCAAGGATGCTAGTTCACCACCATATGTAGGTCCATGTGTTATAATAAAAAGAATAATCGATTCTCTGGTACTCTAGTTGGGTCAATAGAATTCCACAGCAAGGCATACCGTGTTGCTTCGCACACATCTTCTTCTACCATAAGAATTTGGGATTCCACTAGTTCCTTCCATTCCATTAGTGTGATGATCAAAATCATCCATGTGTAGTGAAAGGTAGAACCTTTCTCCTGTTCTTCATGTTATCACTCCACCGGATCTCTAAGGCTGAGAAAGAGTCCAAATAGAGGTAACCATAGACCAATCTTTTAACTTGTTAGCTAGCACTAGCAAACCGGAGAGGGCTCTCTCCAAAGTCACAACCAACAAGGCTAGATGAATTAGGGTTTTAGGCCAGGTATGAGTACAGGGGTTTGTTTGTTTGATTTAGGTTGCTGGATGAGCATTAGGTCAAAGAGGCTAGGTCGGGGAAAATAAGATTAGGGTTGTAGAGATTTAATGGGGCAAGGTAGGTAGAAAACTTCACACTTTATGGTTTCTTGAGTGGGATGAATTAGACTGATGAGGAGCTAGAAAGAGCAAGGCTAAGAATGAATTCTTTCTAAACTAAAGAAGATGAACAAACTATGAATATTTTCCCAAAACGGAGCATGAGAGATGTATTCTATTTATCAACTTGAAAACCAGCATATCATAGAAATTAAAAAGGATCATGGAACAAAATATTCGTACATAAGGAGACATAATAAAAACAATGCTAAATTTCCATACCACAGGTATCCCAAAGAAATAGCTGCAACCTTTTCATTAATTTCCTGCCAAATACTAATTACACTAGAGTCTTTGATCAATCAAACAACATCCAACCTATGAAATGAGTCAAAAAGTGCATTATATTGACTTCAAACAACCTCTCCCAACCTTAGGGGTCGAATTCCTAATTTTAGGAGGTGTTCCACCAAAACTGAGTTGAATACCTAGAGTGTAGGGAGGTCAAACTGACTCATCCCTCACTTTTTGCAAACTAATTCATTACATTTCATCAAAAAAATTCACCCCTATGTAAGTCAACCACATCATAATTAATTTTACATTCCTGATTTACATTGGTAAAAATACCATTGACCATGGTCAAACTGGAAAAACTGATAAAATTGGAAAATATCAGTAAACTCAGAAAAATTGTCAAAAGCGTAGCGCCATCTTCAACTCCACTTTTGAGGGGGTTCCAAGTGTCCAAATTGAGCTCATGATAGCTCATTGAAAATAATATCATGTCTAGTTTCTATATCTATGCTCAGTTTAAAAAATGCTCAAGGTTTGACCCACCAAATATTCATTCTCCCAAGATTGTTCAAAAGTGCATCGCCAACCTCCAAAATAGGACAGAAATGTCATTTTTTGGGTGTTTTTGGACTTTTTGACTGCCTTTTTGACCCAATAAAGTTTTTTAAAGTGGTTTTCTTGACTGAATTAGGTCTTATGAATCCAATGGTGGCTTCCTTTTCTCCATTTGAGGTCCCTAGGAAAAGTGAAGTGCCTAGGGCGCTACGATTCTTCCAGTTTGACTGTGTCAAATTGCCAAAAACTCAAAAATTCCAAAATTTTCAAAATTTGCCCAAATTTATTCAATTGTTTTGCTATGGGATGAAGATGAGGTTAATTAGGCAATGAGTGATGCCTCATCAATAATATCAAGCTTTTCCCCTTCATTTTTCTTGGTTAAGGTTTCAAGTCTTGATTTGGCCGTTTAGAGTTTTGACCTTGCAATTTGATTTTCCTTGAGGTAGTGTTTGGCTCTCTTTCTCAATATGTAATTGTCCTTCTTTGCCTTATCCAGGAGCTTCTCAAGATTTTGGTTGGCCCTATCAAGCCAATGCGGTTATCATTGAAAATCATGGCAAACTGTTTATTCAAAGTGAGCTGATTAGCAAGCTCAACCTCCTCTTTCCTCTCTAGTTCTAGAGCTCTTTTCATCCCTGTATTCCTAGGTCTTCTTCTTGAAACTTGTTCTTTTGCCTCATTGGTTTAACCATACCTTTCATATTCCTCATAAAGCAAGGCATTTGCTTTTTTTTTCTTCTCACTTTGCTTTCAGAAGTTGAATCTCCATGATGGCCTTCTTGATATTGAGTTATTCATTTTCCTGCTCGTAATATTTAATGAAAAAAAATTAGATCTCTATAAGTTGGTCTGAAGCTCACTGATTTGGGCATCCTTCTCCTTGATAATAATTTTTGAGGCCTCATCATCATGCTCATCATTTAAATAAATAAGGTCAAAATCTCTCTCTGCCTCATGGAGGTCATCCTCATCATGAATGGCTGCCTCATGTACATCTTCCTTTGCCATATTTTGTTTGCCCTCATTAGGGGAATTTTGAGGTCTAAAATGGGCCTCCTAAGAAAAATGTGCAACCAAAATAAACTTTATAAGAACCAATAGGATTCAAGATGATGATGTCAACCATGGGGGATGTTTCACCATTTTTTAAGTTAAAGGGTAAAAATATTAAAAAATAATAAAATAATAAAAATACTTTTTCAACTCGTATTTTCAACTTATCTCCCAAAATTTTTACTCAAATTTCGAGTGAGAGTACTCGTTGGATGAAAAAATTAATTCTTAATCCCAGGAGTACCCATGTTGCATACTTTAGATGGATCCCGCTACACAAAAAATGAGAAATACACGAAAAAAAGTGATTTCAATCACGTTTATTAATAGATTTTTGGCTTTTGTGATCCATCGATAAATTATGAAGAAATATTTGGGTAATAATCACATTACAATGAACAAAGTAAACACGTTTCAAACCAACCAGTGTGGTTCATCATCAGGACTAGGATTGACGTTGTTGTGATTGACGGTCAGTTTAATAGACATTGTACCAAATGGAGATCTCCATTTCCAAGGTCAAGGAGGTCATCTGGCGTTGCCCAGGTGGTAGAGAACGAAGGTTTCAGCGTTGCCCTGTCTTCTGTAGGATCCGGTGGATATGCTATCCTCGCTTCCAGTGTTTCTAGTTCAGGTAATACCGTTCCTATAGGTTCTGATGATGACGTGATCTTGGGTAATGAATTCCAGTCTTCTGTAGGTTCTGGTGGATACACTACCCTCGCTTCTAGCATTTCTATTTCAGGTAATTCTGTTCCTGTAAGTTCTGATGCTGACGTGATATTAAATTCTAACAGTGATAATTTTTCCATTAACCCTCTAAGCCATAATAAATCTTTTAGTAATGTAGAAATTTACTATAATAGTAATGAAATTAACTTAGAAAATCCAATTAATAAACACTTATTTATGAATAAAAATTATATCAATATTAAAAATGAAAAATGGTCAAAAGATAAGATAAAAGGCTTTTATGAACTAAATAATAAATATGATAATGACTCTATTATAGATAATCATTTTAATAATGACATAGTTAAGAAAATTAAAAATGACAATATTAAAATTATTAATAATGATTCTACCATAGATAATTGTATTAATAATGACAAAATTAAGAATGGCTATACTATTGATAATAATTTTAGTAATGATAGGATTAAGAATATTAAAAATGACAATATGAAGAATATTAATAATGACTTTACTATAGATAATTATATTAATAATGACAAGATTATGAGTATTAATGAGAATAGAAATAATTTTAGTAATGATAATACCAATTATAATAATAAGTCTAACATCAATAAAATTGTCTCTAGTAATAAAGTAGTTAATCTCTCGAGCTTCTCCTTTGACTCGTCGGTTTATAGGCTTCTAGAAAAAGGCTTTAATTTTTCCCTAGCTCCTAGGAAAATTCCGGTTTATGATATTATTTGTGACATTGAATATGGCATTAGAGACTTACCGGATTCCTCTAAGGACATTATAAGGTAGGATTGTGCATTCATTTTAAGGAAATCCAAGCCCCCCAAGAGAAACTTCAGTAAGCCTAAATTTGAGGCCTTAAAATCCTTAAATAATAATAAGGATATTGTTGTTCTTAAAGCTGACAAAGGAGGTGCAACTATAATTCTTAATAAAGAGGATTATAGGAAGAAAATGTTAGACCATTTGGAGAATAGTGGGAGCTACAAAAAACTTTCTAAAAATCCCTTGAAAAAGGTCTCAAGAGCTGTTGGTGAGGCTACCAAGTCAAGCAGCTCCGTGAGTTCTCTTAGTAAGAAGTTGATTGAAAGCAACCCCCTTACTCCAAGAACCTATGGTCTTCCCAAAATCCATAAGGATGGTGCTCCCCTTCGGCCCATTGTAAACACCATTGGTGGTCCAACTTATCTTCTTGCTAAGTATTTATCCTCTAAGCTTAAAACTCTCGTAGGTCGTACCCATTCCTTTGTTAAAGATTCTGCATCATTTGTTAATGAGTTAAAGGGTGTTAAAATGGGGCCTGAAGATAGGTTTGTTAGTTTTGATGTTGTCTCTCTTTTCACCAATATCCCTATTAAGGAGGAAATTGAAGTCATTAATCGTATCACTGATCCTGACACAGCCTTTTTAGTTGGGATTTTTTTAACTTCTACTTTCTTTAGTTTTGAAGGTGAGTTTTATGAGCAAACCTGTGGTGTTGCTATGGGTTCTCCCCTTTCCCCGATTTTTGCTAATCTCTTTATGGATGACTTTGAATCCAAGGCAATTTCCTCTGCTCTGCACCAACCAAAGCTTTAGAAAAGGTTTGTAGATGATACTTGTGTCGTCTGGCCTCATGGTAAGGAAGAGCTGGATCATTTCTTCATTCATCTTAATAGTCAATATTCCTCCATAAAATTTACCATGGATTATGAGGTGGATGGGAGACTTCCTTTCCTTGACGTTCTTATCTGTAGAAAGGAAGATGGTTCTTTCTCACATCAAGTTTTTCGTAAGAAAACCCATACTGAGCAATATATTCACACAGATTCGCATCATTTCCCTGCTCAAAATTTAGGCGTCCTCAACAACTTAGCCACTATGGCGTTGAGAATCTCTGATGAATCTCACCTTGAGGGAGACAAAAACCATCTCCTTAATTTTTTTTGTTTTAATGGTTATAGTAAGTCCCAAGGACTTAAAGCTTTTCTTAAAGCAGAAAGAGGTCCCTTAGTTAAAAATAAAAATGATCCTAATCAATGGTCCTGCAATGTAAGGCTTCCTTTCATTCAGGGTACCACTGATAGGATTGCTAGGATTCTTAGGAAGCATATGGTTTCCTCTTCCTTCAAACCCCTTAACACGATTCGCAGCTCTCTTAACTCTGTTAAAGATCTGGTGAACCCTAGGGATGGACAAGGTGTCTACCTTATTCCTTGTTCCTGTGGGACGCCTTACATTGGTGAAACAGGTAGGTCCATTAGCCAAAGTATATGTGAACATGCAGCTAAAATTAGGCATGGAAGGTCCCGCACCTCTGCCCTAGCTGAACATGTGGAAAAAACTAACCATCATATCTGCATCGAAGAGGCTAAGATCTTAGCTAGGATTGATCACTTTCATCATCGTAAGTTAAGAGGGGCCCTTGAAATTGAAAAAAGGCCTGTAAATCCCAATAGAGATGACGGTTGGAATATAAGCAGGTGTTGGATCCCTGCCTTATATTCTTAATTTTCCTTTTTTATTTTTTTATTTTTTTATTTTTTATTATTTTATTTTATTTTATTTTATTTTATTATTTTATTTTATTATTTATATATATATATATATATATATATATATATATATTTTGTATATATTTTTTTTTTAAGATAGAATTACAATAAAATAATATATGTATTTTGAATAATCAATTAATGATATTAATAAAAATAAAATGTTTTTTATATATAAATTAAACTATTAAATTGACCTAGCCGTTATTAATTTCAAACTAGTCGTTACGATGTTTTAATTAAATTAATAGAACTAACCGTTATGGATTTCAAAGTCAAATTAGCTCTTATTCTAATGGTTTTCTTTGCCTTCTCTACATCTATTTAAACTCATCGACTGATCTGATATCTCTCCTAGTCCTGATGATGAACCACACTGGTTGGTTCAAAACGCATCGACTTTGTTCATTGTCATGTGATTATTAATGAAAGATTTATTCATAATGCAATCACGTTTTTCATGTATTTCTCATTTTACGTGTAGAGGGATGCATCGAAAGTATGCAACTTGGGTACTCCTTGGATGAGGAATATAATTTTTCATCCAACAAGTACTCCCACTCGAAATTTGAGTAAAAACTTTGGGATATAAGTTGAAAATACGAGTTGAAAAAGTAGTTTTTTTCCCTCTAAAATTTGATCATGTAATGAAATCTTATTTTATTATTTCCACTATTATTTTATAATTTCCTTAGGAGGCCCATTTTATACCTCAAAATTCCTTTAATGTCTGTACCTACTTTGTTGGTGAAGAAAGCATGGCCCCTCCCTCAATTTGTGGGGCAAACACCTACCTATGCCCTCTCTGATATGTCTTTGCCATTGTGCTCATTTCAGCCTCTTTAGGCTTGCTAACCTCAACTCTGCTAGGTGACTCACCCTGCTCATAAAATGGTGATGATGGTGGTGATGGTGGTGGAGTAGGTGAAGTGGACCGAGGTGATGAAATGGTAGGCACTGTGGGCTGAGATGGAGACATAGATGTGGTAGGGTGATGGCAGTGTGGGTGCAGGCGTTAAGGAGAGTTGTTCAAACTTAGTTACAATGTTTTCTAATTCAGGAGGAATCTGATCTTGGTCTTTTCTTTCACTCTCGGTCATCAAAATTTAATAAGTTTAATTGATAAAACTAATAAAAATGACCAAAAATCCACTTATCTTTCTTCAACATAAGGATTCATATCAACAATGGTTAATAGTCACATGCAGAAGAAAAATCCCTTTTTTCACTTTAAAAAATGTTTAACCTTTGTAAACAATGTTTACAACCCTTCGAAAATCAATATAACCCACTTTAACCAATGTTTCAAACCCTTTAGAAATATGATATTATAATGCATTTTAAACAGTGGGTAAAGACCTTCAGAATAATAATAAATCACATTAAACAAGTTTTAAACCCCTTTTGGAATGAAATTCGGGTCTCAACACTTCAATGAAACTTTATTGAAATAAATCTTCAGAAATAACATTAAACCCTTCGGAGCCAAACTTTCGGAAATGATTCCGGACTTCAAATATTCATAAAACTCCATTGCATAATATATCAGGTCCATACCTTTGTTTAAACCTCCGCGAATTCACCGACGCGAACACCGTCGAATCTCCGTCAATCATGATTGGACGAATATCGTGTTCATTCGACCTCCGAGCTTTATCTCCCAAAAGCAATGCGAAATGGGTGGTTTCGTGACTGTGACGTGTCAAATTCTGATTTGATCGCGTTCGATTGGATAAAAACAGCTCACGACTCAAAAGTGGCGTGACAACAGTAAGTGGTTTCCTCCAAAACCGCTTTCCTTCAAAAATGTGTTTTAACTGCGTTTAAACATGATTTTCCGCCATTTCTTCGTTTAAACTTCACTTTCGATGAAAACTTCCCCTCCAATGCATAATACAATAAACATAAATCGATTTTGATTTCCAATCTCGAGCCAAAGGGACAAAACTTCTTCGATTCCTCTGAATTCCTTACATAGAAGCAAACATATTCAAAATTTTACATAGAATGTATATAAATCAATGAATTTTCACAGGTGAAACCCTCCGGGAAATTTTCCAAGAATACACAGATAGAAATTTTTTTGCAATTTTATTAAAATAGAGGGAAAACCCTCTCAATCCATTCTTCTACTGCCAAATCCTGAATTCCTCTTTGTCAGAGGTTACAATTTATAGTTCTTTTACATAACAATCGACCTCCTCTTGAGGATCGAATTATCTAAATTTATAAAAATCCTAATTACATAATATCTTCCTAAATTCTATCAACTGAAGACTAAATTTACTGAATCTAATCTAAAACTATTAAATCTTCCTAGATACTAGTTCAATCCTTATCTAGTAAAATTGTAATTTGATAGCTAAAGGTACCAACACCTTTGCTTGTAACTTTTTTTGGATTTTTGGAATAATTAATGAAGCCTTTTGTCTCTAAGCCTCATGCCCCTGCATCAGACTCCTGAGGACAAAAATCTTCATGGGCTCCTATCCATGAGCTCCTCCATAGAACTGCCCAATTTCTGTAGCATATTTTCTGTCATCCAGGTAGCGTCCTCAATTAGCTAATCCTTCCACTTGATCAAATATTGAAAATACTCCTGTCCCCTTGTTTTCTTAAACACTTTCTTGTCTAAGATCCTCTCTGGCTGTAGTGTCTTTGCTGTGGGTAACTGTTTTACCTAGTCAATCTATTCTCTATCTTTTGGTCTTTCATCTGTGCCACCAACTTCATATCTGTACAAATCAGAAACATTGAATATTGGAGATATTCCAATATCAGATGGTAATTCAATTTAATAAGCATTTGTAGAAAATTTCCTCAATATCTTGCATGGTCCTATGTTTTTGAATTTTAATTTGTTATACTACTTCTTTGGAAATCTTTCTTTTCTTAAGTGTGCTAAAACCAAATCACCAACTTCAAAATTAACTTCTCTTTTTCTCAAATATGCTCTGTTCTTGTACTTGATGCTATTTTTTTGTAGCTGCTGCTTTACCTATTCATGTATTGCTTGAATTTCTGAAGCAAACTCCTCTCCTTCAACACTTCTCATTTCTTCTTTTCCCAAGTTCCTCAATTCAGATAATCCTCTTGCATGCATTCCATAAACTATATGGAATACACTCTGTCCTGTACCTCTGTTATGTGAATCATTATATGCATATTCTGCCTATGGTTAAATATGATCCCACTGTTTAGGATGTTCTCCTGCAAGACTTCTCAAAACATTATCCAAACTTATGTTCACTACTTCAGTCTGCCCATCAGTCTGAGGGTGATAAGCTGAGCTGAAAATCAGTTTAGTACCAAGCTTCTTCCAAAATGTCCTCTAAAAATGACCAACAATCTGGTGTCTCTATCAGAAATAATACTTTTAGGTAACCCATGTAATCTGACAATTTCCTTGAAAAACAAATTGGCAACATGAGTAGCATCACTGGTTTTATAACATGGAATAAAATGTGCCATTTTTGAAAATCTGTCAATTAGAACATAAATTGCATCATTTCCTCTCTGTGTCTTAGGAAATCCTAAAACAAAAACCATACTTACCATATCCCAAGGTCTGTCTGGAATAGGTAATGGAATATACAAACCTTCATTTTGACTTTTCCCCTTCGCATATTGACAAATTTTACAATTCTTCACATACTTTTCCACTTCAAATCTCATCCTTGGCCAAAAATAAAAATGACTTAGTTGCTCATAAGTCTTATCAACACCAAAATGTCTAGCAAGTCCACCATTATGTTTCTCCCTGATTAAATTTTCTCTCATGGAACAATTTGGTATGCACAACTGATTTCTTTTGAACAATAAACCCTCTTGCAAGAAATAATATAACCACTGACTTCTGTCCATCAAAACAGGATTACAGCATGCTTCAAATTCTTCTTTGAAATCCAAATCTGTTTTATAGAGTTCTTTAAGAAAATCAAAACCTAACACTTCAATTTGACTTTCTTGAACAACAATGCTTTTCCTACTCAAGGCATCAACTACCTTATTTTCTTAACCACTTATATGCTTCAATACAAAGTTAAAAATTTGAAGATATTCAACCCATTTTGCATGTTTTTGATTCAATTTATCTTGCTGCATAATATACTGTAAATCATGATTATCTGAACATAGCAAAAATTCTTTATACATTAAATAATATCTCCACTTCTTCAATGACTATACAATTGCATAAAATTCCTTGTCATAAGAAGAGTACTTCCTCCTTTTCTCATTCAGCTTCTCACTGAAATATGCTATAGGTCTATCTTCTTGACTTAATACAACCCCAATATCTTCTCCACTGGCATCACACTTCACTTGAAATGGTTTATTAAAATCAGGAAAAAATAAGACCGATTTTTCAGTTATCTTTTGCTTCAAGAACTGAAAATTCCTTTCAGCTCCGACATTCCACTTGAATGGTTGTTTGTCCTTCTTTATGGTTTCAATGATAGGTGCATTGATCTTACTAAAATTCCTTATGAATTTTCTATAAAAAATAGCAAGACCGTGAAAACTTCTTACCTCAAAAACATTCTTTGGTGAAGGCCACTCCACAATTTCCTTTATCTTTTCTGGATCCATTTTTAATCCTTCAGCAAAAACAACAAAACCCAGATATACCAATTCTTCTTTCATGAATGAACATTTCTTTAAATTTATCAGTAACTTCTCTTTATGTAACTTCCTTAAGACATAATTAAGATGTCTCAGGTGTTCTTCCTTTGTTTCACTGTAAATTAATATATCATCCAGATATACTATTGCAAATTTACCAATAAATTCCCTCAATACTTCATTCATAGGCCTCATAAAGGTACTAGGTGCATTTGATAAACCAAAAGGCATTCCCATCCATTCATACAATCCCTCATTTGTTTTAAAGGCTGTTTTCCATTCATCACCTTCCCTTATCCTAATTTGATGATACCCACTTTTCAAGTCTAGTTTTGAAAAATATCTTGCTCCACTCAAACAATCCATCAAATCTTCAATTCTAGGTAAAGGAAATCTATACCTGATTGTTGTCTTGTTGATTGCTCTTGAATCAGTGCACATTCTCCAACCTCCATCTTTCTTCGGGCTTAATATTGTAGGTATTGCACAAGGACTCAAACTTTCTCTGATCAAACCTTTGTCAACCTATTCATGCACTTGCTTTCTGATTTCTTCATTTTCTGTAGGATTCATTATGTAAGTTTCTTTGTTAGGAAAATTTGATCCTAGAATCAAATATATCTAATGGCTGATTTTTCTTACAGGTGGTAATTCATCAGGAAAATCATCCATAATAATATCACAATAACTCTCCAACATTTCTTAAATTTCAATTGGAAAATCAGAGATTTTAGTAGAAGTAAATACTACCTTAGGTTTTCAAACTAAAGCAAAATTTACCTCATCATCTTCAATCTGCTGCAAGTATTCTTTTCCACTCAACAATAAAGCCTTTGGATCAAACTTTTTACTTGATGCATCTCCTTCTTCCATAGGTAACTATGTTTGATTCATACCATCTTTCAAAAACTTGTAGGTGTTTCTCTTCCCATCATGTACTACTGCTCTGTCATACTGCCAAGGTCTACCCAGCAATATGTGACACACATCCATAAGCATCACATCACACATGATTTTATCCCTGTAACTGCCCATTTGCAATTCTATTTCACATTGTTCCTTTACTATAAACTGATTTCCCTTCTGAAGCCATGACACCTTGTAGGGTGTTGGATGTTCCCTTGTCTTCAATTTCAACTTTTCTATCACATCTATAGAGACCAAATTGTCTGTACTGCCACTATCAATTACCAATTGACATCATCTCCCTTGAACTTTGCACACACTTCTGAACAAAGTCTTTCTTTGTATTGGTTCAAAAAATTCCTTTGTTTGTTTTAACAAAACCTTGTTAACCACCAAAGATTTTCCTTTCTCTGGCACAATTTCTTTCTCTGTTTTAGCAACCTTGCTACTTCTTCTCCAGTCTGAGCAACAATTTCATTTCTTTGGTTTTCCCCCACATTCTCTTTCTCTAGAAATTCATAGGCTCTATGTCCTAATTTGTTACATATGTAATATCTAACTTCTCTTCCTCTGTTTCTGCCTCCTCTTCCTCTGTAAGAACTCCTTCTGCCACTTGTATCACCTTTTGTGGGTGCATACTGAGGTGAGATGCTGCTAGCTCCATCTCTTGGTGATGTAGATCTTCATCTACCACCTTGACTTCCTCTTCCTCTGAAAGTACCTCTTCCTTTGGCAGATTTCTTTCTTATGATTTTTTATACAGCTTTTAAGGCCATCTGGTAAGCCTCTTCTACTGTTTTGGGAGACAATATACTTATCTCTTCTTGAATCTCCATTTTGAGACCATTTATGTACCTGGAAATCTTCTCTGTTGTATCTTGAATTTGTCCTGCTCTTATGCTCACTTTGTAAAATTATTCTATGTATTCTTTTACTGTCATTAACCTCTGTCTAAGATTCTGCATTTGTCTAAATAATGAAAGATGACAATCACTAGGAAAACACTTACCTCTAAGCTTTGCCACCATTCTCCAATTCTTGATTGGTTTTTTACCAACTCTCCTTCTTTCTGCTTGCACTCCATCCCACCAAAGTGTTGCATGTCCTTTTAACCTTGTGACAGCAAACTTAACTCTCTTTTCTTCACCCATCTCTTTATAATCAAATCATTTATTCATTTCATTGATCCATTCTATCAACTCTTTTGGATTCAATCCTCCTGCAAAAGCTGAAACTTCAAGTCTAGGCTTGGATGTAGAGCCTAAAAATGATTTAAAGAATCTCATATCAGGAGTAAGCTCAACATTTTCTTCTTCTTCTTCAACTTCACGTTCACTGACATCTTCAAGATATCTATGTTGTCCTACTTCAATTGCTTCCAATCTGGCTTGAATCTGCTGCATAGTCTCCAGTACTTCTGCATTTGCAACTGGTCTACCTCTTCTTCTACCAACACCACCTCTACCAATTCTAACAGCCATGCTAGATTTATTTTTCTGACTTTTGGAAGCCTATTCAGTGTCTAAAAAATTCTCTAAAGACTGCTCTAATACCACAAATGATGGCAATGTGGGTGCAGGCATTAAGGAGAGCTATTCAAACTTAGTTACAATGTTTTCTAATTCATAAGGAATCTGATCCTGGTCTTTTCTTTCACTCTCGATCATCAAAATTTAATAAGTTTAATTGATAAAACTAATAAAAATGACCAAAAATCCCCTTAACTTTCTTCAACATAAAGATTCATATCAACAATGGTTAATAGTCACATGAGGAAGCAAAATCCCCTTTTTCACTTTAAATAATGTTTAACCTTTGTAAACAATGTTTACAATCCTTCGGAAATCAATATAACCCACTTTAACCAATGTTTCAAACACTTCGGGAATATGATATTATACTGCATTTTAAACAGTGGGTAAAAACCTTCGGAATAATAATAAATCACATTAAACAAGGTTTAAACCCCTTTTGGAATGAAATTCGGGTCTCAACACTTCAATGAAACTTTATTGAAATAAACCTTTGGAAATAATGTTAAACCCTTCAGAGCCAAACTTTCGGAAATGATTCCGGACTTCAAATATTCATAAAACTCCATTGCATAATATATCGGGTCCATACCTTTGTTTAAACCTCCACGCATTCACTGACGTGAACACCATCGGATCTCCGTCGATCACGATTGGACGGATATCGCATTCATTCGACCTCTGAGCTTTATCTCCAAAAAGCAATGCGAAATGGGTGGTTTCACGACTGCGATGTATGAAATTTTGATTTAATCGCATTCGATTGGATAAAAACTGCTCACGACTAAAAAGCGGCGCAACAACAGTAAGTGGTTTCCTCCAAAACCGCTTTCCTTCAAAAATGTGTTTTAACCGTGTTTAAAGACGATTTTCCACCATTCCTTTGTTTAAACTTCACTTTCTATGAAACCTTGCTCTCCGCTACATAATACAATAAACATAAATCGATTTCGATTTCCAATCTCGAGAGAAAGGGATAAAACTTCTTCGATTCCTCTGAATTCCTTACACACAAGCAAACATATTCAAAATTCTACACAGAATGTATATAAATCAATGAATTTTCGAAGGTGAAACCCTTTTGGAATTTGCCAAGAATACACAGATAGAAAAATTTTTGCAATTTTATTAAAATAGATGGAAAACCCTATCAATCCATTCTTCTACTGCCAAATCCTGAATTCCTTTTTGTCATAGGTTACAATTTATAGTTCTTTTACATAACAACCGACCTCCTCCTGAGGATCGAATTCTCTAAATTTAGAAAAATCCTAATTACATGATATCTTCCTAAATTCTATCAACTGAAGACTAAATTTACTAAATCTGATCTAAAATTTTAAATCTTCCTAGATATTAGTTCAACCCTTATCTAGTAAAACTGTAATTTGATAGCTAAAGGTACCAACACCTTTGCTTGTAACTTTTTTTGGATTTTTGGAATAATTAATGAAGCCTTTTGTCTCTAAGCCTCATGCCCCTGCATCATAGGGTGAGATGAAGAAGGCACATCTTCAGCATGTGGAACTTGTGGAGCAGTGAAGATGTCCAATGAAATGTTCAAATGGTTAAGCTGATGGAGGACAAGGATTTTAATCAAGGAGTGGTGGAAAATACTATTCATATGTTGGTCAAACTCTCTCTTTTTCACAATGTATGCCATTTTTTCTATGTTCCTGAAAACATAGTATGGGATATTGACCAATTTAACTCTTGTGAAGTGC
Source organism: Pinus albicaulis (assembly GCA_034641835.2). NCBI lineage: Eukaryota > Viridiplantae > Streptophyta > Pinopsida > Pinales > Pinaceae > Pinus > Pinus albicaulis. The sequence continues at coordinate 1,038,016,400 of CM076578.1, forward strand.
ATGAGAAGTCTAATGTGATAAGTGTAAATTCTAGAGAACCTCCCTTCACAAGAGAAATTCTTCATGATGATATTCATCATGGGGGCATACCTATTAAGAATATAGCTGAAAGGAAATACCCTCTTCCTCTCATTTCTTTACATTGGTTTGATGAATGGCTTATAGTACTGATCCTCCAAATCTTTGGATTTGAACCACCTATGTAGATACTATGAAATTCAAGACCTGTGAGGGTTACTTGATTTTCTTTGAGTTTTGCACTGAAGATTATGCTCAAAATAGGGTGATTTTGTACCCTTTCAATCATGTTACAAAACTCAAGGAAACCAACATATTGAAAGAATGAAACTGTCGTTGGTGAGGCTATCATTTCTCTAGTGTTTGTGGGCTCCAGCCTTACGATTCTCCCTCCTTTTTGTGGCCTTCTCTGTTTTCTGTCCTCCTCCTCCAATCTATATTCCTCCTCTTTCCTATCTTCCTCCTCTTCTGTATAGTCTCTGTCTTCTTCCATAGTGTCTTGGTCTAGAAACCCTAGGGGAGGAAATGGGAATGGGGATAGGTCTAGGGAGTAGGGATTAGTGTAGGAAAATTTAGGGAGATGAGGGAAGGGGTTAGGGAAGTTTTGGGGTTGATAGGAGGTCAAGATACTTTGGGAGTTGAAAATGATAATTGGATTATAGGTTTGGGGTAGTGGTTGCCTAGGAATTTAAGTGGCCTGGGACTTAGGGTTTTATGGGGAAGGGGTTTAGGGATTAGAAGAGAGTAGTGTAGGGGTAGGGATGGGTTTAATAGTGATCTAAAAAGGTATTGTAGGTTTTATGGGCAGTAAATTGAGAGTGAGGGAGTGATACTAGGGTTTTCCACTAGACACTTAGTTAATTTTTCTTATGAAGAAAAACACCATAAAACAGACATTTAGGAAAGAAAGGAGGTGAATATTTTGTGTCACTTACTTGATAAAGGATAAAAAAAGCCTTTTCTGAAAGTTTGAGAGAGATTGGAGGTATTTTTATGCTTTTAGTGCTCACTGGGGACAAGTGCAGTGCCTTGTCCAGGAGTGCAGTGCCTGAGATAAAAAAGGCGACGTCAAACGCTCTAAGCACAACGCCTATTTCCTACACACAGCGCCACCCTCCTAAGCACAATGCCAAGACAAATTTCACCTCTAACTCTACAATTTGACTTTTTCAGGCCGAGGGAGTGCAAACTCGACCTTTGGATGTGAAAATGAGTTTGAATGGGATGTATTAGTGGTCTTTATACTTCATGAAATTGATTATTTGGGCCTTGGGACCCATTTTCTTCCTTTGTTATTCACTTAACCTTTTAAAACTTTACCCTTTACTTGACTCTTTCCTTTGACAATTTTATCTTTTGATGACTTTGAGAACTCTTTGAATTTGACTTTTTGGTGGTTTGCCATCTTTGGAACATTGAGTTAGCAGCTTGGGATGGTGAAATTATTACATTTTGAAACACATAAAATTACATAATGAAAATATAAAAAATTACATTTGAACTCAAAATTACATGACGAAATAAGAATTTATTTACATATCATCTTCACATGGTAAAGAGATGTTTATTGGATCACCCTTTACTTGCTACTCTTATTCAGTGGAGATGAAATTTTATTGGACCTTGGAAACCTAATGACCTAATGAAACCTTGGAAAACCCTAAAAGACCTAATGAGACCTTGAAGGACTGAATTTCAAGATGACATGATTGATATTGACTTTATTTATGGTGTACAGTCGGCAAGGTATGAAACTAAGCCAACAAGTAATCAAATTTGAGGAAGAGTGGTGTTTATGTATTAGGGATACCATCAATGACTAATGTTTTTGCATGACCTAGTGGAATGAATAAAAAATTATGAGTGGGACTCCTAAAATTATATGAAAAGAGGATTTTGATCACTGATGGAAGGATGCCAATACTGAAACTAACATTGCCCTTATTGGGGACGATAGCTCTGAAAGAGGTGTCAAGAACCACATAACACTGGATTTTGCAGATTAGTGCCTTATCCATTGGGCCAATACAGTCAAAAACTCGAATTAATAAACATGACTGAAAACTGATAACTCAGAAGAAATAGACTGACTCAAGATAAACTCAAATGACCGAAAATTGACTCAATACTAACTTACTTGACTGAAAACTGAACTTTTGAAAGTGGCAGAAAACCAATGAAGCTCCATGGCCTTCACTTTGGGCTCTGAACTCCAGTGATTCTCTACTTCACACTTGCAAAAAATGTAATTGATATTTACAATGAAAGGGAAAATTGATTGAAAAATGTGCTTTAGAAAAGATAGTGCTTAAGGAGCCTACCATTGACTGGTCCTCCTAAACACTCATGTTCATTAATCTCTTCAAGAAAATAAGAATTTTGTCCCCAACAAGCAGAAATCTAATATGGGCCTTTCCATAAATTCTCAAATTTTCCATGCTTACCCTTATCCTCATTTCTGGCATCCCAGCGGAGTACTACATCTCCAACTTTGAAGTTGTCTTCCTTTGTTTTCTAGTCATAGATCTTCTTTATCCTGTCATGGAATTTTGAATTATTCTAAAATACTTCATCTCTCATCTGCTAAAGGTGTATCATTTGATTAATTTGATGTTGTATGTCATTTTCCTCAGTCCCTTCTTCTTGCAGCAATTTCATTACTGGGACTGCTAATGATGAAGGAAACACATTATTGACACCATACACAACTTGAAAAGGATACATGGCAATAGACTTCTTACTACTCACCCAGTCTACCCACAATGCATTAATCAACTTCTTATGTTAATTCTTTTTATTTTCCTCTAAAATTTTCCTTATCATACTGATCAAGGATTTATTAGAGAACTCCGCCAATCCATTACCTTGCGGGTAGTTGGCTATAGAGTGTCCCAACTTAATGTTATATATGTCACAAAACTCAGTCATCTTCTTAGAATTGGATGTTGTCACGTTATCTGTGATAATCTTAGTAGGACAACCAAAATGGGAAAAAATATTAGTTTCTAAAGGCTGAATGATTATAGAATCTGTTGCTTGCCTGGTCAGGATCACTTCGATCCACTTTCTAAAGTAATTTGTGGCTGTCAATATCCACTTGTGTTGTGCAGATGATGCTGGGTGAATCTCGCCTATGAAATCTAGGCCCCATTGTTGAAATGGTGCATGTACTGAAATAGGTTGAAGAGGTAATGGGAGAAGCTTTCTCTTACCCTGAAAAAATTGACATTTGTGGCAGCTCATTATTGTTTTGTATACATCTACAAAAAGTGTTAGCCAATGATATCTCGCTCTCAATATTTTATTGCCTGTGGTCTTTCAATATAGGTGGCCCCAACAATATTCTTTGTGGAAGTCATTCATCACTTCCTTATATTCTTCTTCGACCAAACAGTTCAGCAACACACCTTTGGGATCCTTCCAGTAAAGTGCATTGTCAAATATGCAATACTTAGAAGCTTTGAGTTTCAAAGATCTTCCTTTACTCTTAGTCATGCCTACATGAGGGTTTAGGTGTTGCAAAACATAAACTATATCATAATATTGTGGAGATGACAAAAATATATCAGATACCTAAATGAGATTGACTCCTTCTTCATTTTCGGACAAGGCTAAAATCAAGTTGATGCCTAGAGCATGGAGGTTTGACTCAACCATGAGCTTGGCTAAGCCTTGATATTTGATCAGCTTGGTGGGCTTGATCTCAAGGTCATATTCTAATAATGTTTCTATCCATATCCCTCTCCTACCTTCTGGTTTTGTCTGCATGAGAACTTCTTTTACAGATTCATTAGGTACATAGGCAAGAGTATGTGAATGTAATATGTAAACTCTAAAATATTTCAGCACTTTAACCAAAGACAAAGCCTATTTCTCTATGATGTTGTACCGAACGGTCGCATATCTGATATTGTGACTGAAAAATGCAATTGGTAGCTTTGTTTTATGCCTTTTCTGCATCAATATTGTTGCCATGGTATGCTCAGAATAAAATTAGAATATTATGAAGTCAATAGTATAATCAGGACTTATCAAAACAAGGGAAGTAGTCAAGGAAAAATTTACTGAGTTGAAATATTTTCGAGCATCTTCAGACCACTTCACATCATTTTATTTCTTCAACACATTTTTCAATTCTCTAAGATGCTCAGCCAAATTTTGAATGAATCTATGTAAGAAATTCATTTTACCATTGAATGCTTGTATTTCCTTTTTGCTGTGAGGGATAGCAATCTGCTGAATTTCTTGAACACAAGAAGGTTCAATCCGGATCCCATCCTTGGAGATGATGTGATGAATAATTTTTCCCTCCTCCATGGAAAAAAGGCTTTTCTTTGGGTTGAGAGAGATTATAAACTTCCTGCATCTCTCTAAAAAAATTATTAAATGGTGCAAATGTTCATCATTAAAATGTGAAAACACTATCAATTCATCTAAATAAACAACCAAGAAAACATCTTTTTCATTGGCGAATGTTATGCCCATGGCCCACTAAAATGTGGCCCCTAAATTTTTCAAACCAAATGGTAGATTTGAATATTTGAAAGTTCCCCAAGGTGTATTAAATGTTGTCTTGTACTGATCATCCTCGTGCACCAAAATCTGGTTGTATCCCGAATATCCATCCAAGAGTGAAATCCAGGAAGAACTGGAAACTCTTTGAAGGATGTGATCCATTTCGGAAGTGGATAATTGTCCTCGAGAGACACTTTGTTCAAGTTCCTAAAATCTATGCAGAGTCATATTTCTCCAATATTCTTTCTTACTGGAACCAAATTCAAAATCCAATCAAATATTCTGATAGGGACAATAATACTAGACTAGAAAATTTTGTTTACCTCTTTTTCAATTGACGGTAGCAATCTGGGATTTATCCTTCTCAACTTTTACTGAAAGGGATTTTGATCGGAATTGATCAGAATAGTGTGATAAGTGATGTTCTTGTCATACACCTTTAAATATGCATATTCTCATGTGAAAACATCAGAAAATTCAAAAACTAATTGAACATATTCATCCTTTACCTTGGGAGATAAGGACTTGGATAGTTTAACCATATTTGGTTTATTTTTTGTCCCAATGTTTACATCTTCAACACCCTTTTCCGTGGGCACCAATTTAGGCTCTCTTGCTACGTCATCTTGGTCAAACACTTCTTCCAAAGATATGAGGCCTTTTGAAATATTGTTGTCTTTCAACTGTAGTATATCTATATGAGTTGCTTATGTATCCTGGTCATCTTTATCACAAATTTCATATATGGAACAATTCTCAAATTCTGCCTCACCTAGGAGAAAGTTATTTACCTACTTATCATCCAGAAAACCTGCCAATACCGCAAGTTATCAGGAACAGTGGGTCGGTGTTTCACATGAATCTCAAAATTCCTATTTGAAAATATGGATATCTTAAAATTTCTTGTAGCTTTAGCCAATGAATCTGCCATGAGATTTTGATTCCTTGGCACCACTGTAAGTATACACTCCTGAAACATTTTCAAAATATCTAGTACAAAATTCCTATATTTTCTCATTCGAGGATGTTTAGCGTGATATTCAACTTTAACTTGCTTGATCACAAGTTCTGAATCACCACACATAGCAATACTTCTTGCACCCAGTTTCTTCAAGATTGTTAGGCCAGTAATCAGTGCTTCATACTCAGCCACATTGATAGTGCAATCAAAAGATAACTTGTAAGAGTATGATCTAACATTTGTAGGGACCTTATTTTTCTAATGAAAAGGGATGCGGACCCAAATTCCAATGCCTGCCCCATATTTCCCCAGGGCACCATCAAATTCCATGGAACATAGACCATTTTCATCCTCCAAGTGCTGAAACTATGATTTCTAATTTGGCTCAAATTTCTAAACTATTTCTTCATGCTTTTTCAGACTTTATTCTATCTTATCCAATGGTTGTTCTGAGTTTTACTCTGCTTCATCTGATGGTTGTTCTGATCAGCTCGAAAGATTCTCTTCTTCCTTTTATATAGCTTCTTTGATGCAATTATTAATCTCTAGAACATATTCTACATCTACAAGTTGGTTATCTACATCATTTAAGCTACTATCATTAAAAAATTTAATGACTCTAAATCTGTATGCACAACATTTATCTCATGATTGTTAGGATTTTCTTTGCTTTTTACCATATATTTCATCTTTGTTTCATGGTACAGTTTTCTCATTTTCTCGAAAACATGGATAGTTGCATAAGAAAATTCTAACTACAATGTACCTCTCAATTCCCCCCCCTCCCCACCCCCCCCTCCCCCCAAGGATCTTGACAACAACATGCCAAACTGTGGAGGTATGTTAGTTACCACCACAACCATTAGAACATTATTTTTTGGAATCTTCTCTAGGAAGACTACCAAACCTTTAATAAGGTTAATACAATAGACTCTACCTGAATTGAAGGATTATAGGTCATGGTAAGGATGAATGATGTCAAGGCCCAACTTTTCCATTATGTCTTTTGGCATTAGATTGTGGGAGGCTCTAGAGTCTAACATGGAATTGTGTAAAATGCATTGGTGGATTCTTAGACTCAAGTATAAAGGAGGAACCTCACCATCTTCTAACTGACCATCAATAGCAGGACCAAAAATGAGTTAAGGTTGATCATCTTCAAAATTTACCCTATCGAACAAACGATATACTTTAAGCATCTTGGCAACGTGCGACTTATACTAGTTATTAATAACAAGCTTAGTTAAAGGAATATACACTTTTAATTTTGAAATTTTAGTTTCCAAGCTAAAGGGAGTGGTTTTTTCTACCTCTTTAATGACGATGTCTCATTGTCCAGCATGGTCTTTTGATGGAGCTTCTTTCTTCTGACTGTCCTTTTCCTTATTTTATGAACTTGCAGATGGTTGACTTACCTTGTTATGATTTGTGACTACAGGATCTTTTCCCTTAATCTGGTTACTCAGAGGATTCTACATTGTATGAATATCTTTCTGCTAAGATTCTCTTTTCTGAATGAGATTAACCGTCACATCTCTACTTTTGAATGGAATATTCCTATTTTGTGAACTAAGTGCATTTAATTACCCCCATTGATAATCATCTAATTCGGTCTCGAATTCATGATCATTGGCAAGGATAAAATTTTCATCCTTAGGCTAATATTTATTTTCAAAATACTCCTCATCTTCGTTCAAAAACATAGGCAGATCATCAGCCTTGAAAAGGAGATTTTCCTCAAAAATTGTGTCTTCATCTTCTTCTTCTCCTTGAGCATAGTTCTGCTGCAAGGATGTCTTAATTTGTTGCTACCATTGTGGTGGTTGCTCGGGAGCCTGATGTTCTCTCTGCTTGATCCCTAACTGGGGTTGTTGTTGGCCTCTATAGTTAAGATTTCTGACCTTAGGGTGTCTCTCAGTGATGGAAATCTTATCAACCATCATTACAATAGTCCTTATCAATGTGTCCATCTTATAATCGGAAGATGAGGTGGATGGTTCATCTTTAATAGTGAATCTTCTCTCATTTCTAGCTCTAGCTCACTTCATCAACAAATTTTCTTCAATGTTGACCATGTTCTTTTGCACATCTTCCAATGTAGCTGGATTTATTTCCCTTAGTTGGTAGGCCATATTGAGATCAAATGCATCTGGATGACGTATGAGAGCTAAGCTTGGGGGAGGTTTGATCTCAACAGGAATTGCATTATAAATTCTATTAAAGCGAGTATTGAAATCTTGGACTGATTCATTAAGATTTATCTTTATATTCTCATACTCAGGAAGCAACTGTATATGATTTTTCTTTACCTCCCACCGGGCTATAAATGCATCAATCAACTAGTCTGGAGTGGTAATGGAATTATTAGTTAAGGATCTAAACCAAAATTTGAAATTTCTAGAGAAGCTCTGGGCTATAATCCTCATTTTAGCATTGTCAGCACCAACTTCCTCAAATTTTGTGAATTCAATGACCTTAACAAAGTTTTATCTTGCAGATATGGTAGAATTTTCATCAAACAAGGGGATTCTTTGGCCATAACCCTGAGGTAAATCATTCAATTGAGCAGGTAAGATAAGTGGGGAAAATCTAGCCATGATTCCTGCTGAGTGAAGTGATGGATTGAAAACAGGAGGGATTGGATGAATAGGTAGTGGAACAACAGTTTTAGGTACTGAAGTATTAGGTATAAATGATGAGGTTGAGGGTGTAGATGAAAAAACTACGGTATTGATTTAGGTTGAGGTTGAGTTGAGACAGGTATTGATTCTTGATGGTAGAATTGGATCCAATCTTTGATGTCAAGGTCTAATTCAGGTTTAATCTCTTCAAAGAATTAATATTTCAGAGGACTAAGATCTAATTCGGATAATGACTTGACCTTAGATAGTCTTAAAGGATCGAAAACTATGTCAAATAAAGAGGTTTCGGATTTAGATCTAAACAATGACAATTCAAATTTCATATCATACAGTATATATTCAAGAGATAGTATTTTAGCTGGCAGTGAAATAGATCTTACAAATGGGATAGGTCCTAATTGAATCTTTTTATTTTGATATCTAGGCCTCAGAAAAATATTTTCTAGATCATGTATTGGATCAGCTGGATTAGGATCAAGATTTGCTCTAGTATATCTTCTCGAAGCCAACTCTACAATCTTGGCACTGCAATTACTGAATCATCCTTTCTAAAACTTAACCCTATCATCCAAAGGATCAAATTCCAATTATTTTTGGCATACACACAAGGAAAATAAATATTTTGTTCCCCAGAAACGGCGCCAGTATGTTATCACTCCATCGGATCTCTAAAGCTACAAGTTCAAATAGAGGTAACCACAAACCAATATTTTAGGTTGGTAGCTAGCCCTAACAAATTGGATAGGGATCTCTCCACAAAGTCAAAGCTAATAGGGTTGGATGAATTAGGGTTTTAGGATAGGTATGAGTACAAGGGTTTGTTTGTTTGATTTAGGTTGTTGGATGAGGATTAGGTCAAAGAGGCTAGGTCAAGGAAAATAAGATTAGGGTTGCAGAGATTCAATGGGGCAAGGTAGGTAGAAAACTTAACACTTTAGGTTTTCTTGATTAGGATGGATCAGATTGATGAGGAGCTAGAAAGTGCAATTCTAAGCATGATCTCTTTCTAAACTAAGCAGATGAACAAACTATGAAGATTTTCCCAAAACATAACATGAGAGATGTATTATGGTTATCAACTTTAAAACCATCATATCATAGAAATGAAATGGATCATAGAACAAAAAATTCATACATAATGAGACATAAGAAAAACAATGCTAAATTTTTCATACCACAGATATCCTAAAGAAATAGCTGCAAAATTTTCATTAATTTCCTACCAAATATTGATTACACTAGAGTTTTTGATCGATGCAACAACATCCGACCTGTGAAATGAGTCAAAAAGTACATTATATAGACCTCAAACAAACTATCCCAACCTCAAGGGTCGAATTCCTAAGTTGATTCGGTGTTCCACCAAAGACTAAGATGAATACCTAGGTTGTGAGGAGGTCAAACTGACTCGTCACTCACCTTTTGCAAACTGATTCATTACATGTCATCAAAAATCTTCACCTAATGTATTTACCCCTAGGTAATTCAACCACATCATAATTAATTTTATATTCATGATTTAAATTGGTAGAAAACCCATTGACCATGGTCAAATTGGAACAACTGAGAAAATTGGAAAATATCAACAAACTCAGAAAATTTGTCAAAAGCGCAACGCCAAGGTCAAAAGTGCAGTGCTATTTTTAGCTCCACGTTTTAGGCGGTTCCAGGTGTCCAAATTGAGCTCAGGGAAGCTCATTGGAAAGTCTATCCTATCTAGTTTCCACATTTGTGCCCAGTTTCCACAATGGTCAAGGTTTGTCCCTCCAAAACTTCATTCTCCCAAGATTGTTCAAAAGTGCAGCACCAACCTCCAAAATAGGGCAGAAATGTCATGTTTTGGGTGTTTTTTGACTTTTTGACTGCCCTGTTGACCCAAAAACGTTTTGTAAAGTGGTTTTCCTGATGAATTTGGCCTTCTGAATCCAATGGTGGCTTCAGTTTCAATTTTCTTCTCATGGGATGATGAAAAGGTGTATTAGGCAATGAGGATGCCTCAGAAATAATATCAAGATTGTTCCCTTCATTTTCTTGGTTAGGGTTTCAAGTCTTGATTTGACCTTTTGGAGTTTTGACCTTGCAATTTGATTTTTCTTGAAGGAGTGTTTTTCCCTCTTTCTCAATATGTCATTGTCCTTATTTTCCTTCTACAGGAGCTTCTCAAGATGCTGGTAGGACCTGTCAAGCCAATGCTCCTGTTTCTCATTGACAATCATGGCAAACTATTCATTCAAAGTGAGCTGAATAGCAAGCTCAGCCTCCTTTTGCCTCTCTAGTTCTAGAGTTATTTTCAGCCCTCTAGTCTTGGGTCTTCTTCTTTTCACTTGTTCTTCTACCTCATTTATTTCACCATACATTTAATAGGCCTCATCAAGCAAGGCATTTTCTTTTTTTTCTTCTCTTTTTTCCTTGAGAAGTTGAATCTCCATGATGGCCTGCTTGGTCTTGAGTTGTTCATTTTCCTACTCATAGTATGCAATGACAGACTTAGATATATCTAAGTTGGAATAAAGCTCACTGATTTGTGCATCCTTCTTCTTGATAATAATTTTGGAGGCCTCATCATCATTCTCATCATCTAAATCAACAAGGTCAAAATTTTTCTCTGCCTCATGGAGGTCATCCTCATCATGAATGGCTGCCTCATGTACATCTTCCTCTACCATATTTTTTTTTCCCTTATGTACCTACTTTGTTGTTGAAGAAGATAGGTCCCCTCCCACAATCTATGGGGAAAACACTTGCCTATGCCCTCTCTAATATGTCTTTTCCATTGTGCTCATTTCAGCCTCTTTAGGCTTGTTGACCTCAACTCTGATAGGTGACTCACCCAACTCATAAAATGGTGATGAGGGTAGTGATGGTGATGGAATAGGTGAAGTAGACTGAGGTGATGAAATAGTAGGCACTGTGGGCTGATATGGAGGCATAGATGTAGTAGGGTGAGATGAAGAAGGCACATCTTCAGCATGTGGAACTTGTGGAGCAGTGAAGATGTCATTTGCTATGAATGTGTCCCATTAAATTTTCAACTGGTTACGCTGATGGAGGACAATAATTTTAATCAAGGAGTGGTGGAAAATACTATTCATTTTTTGATCAAACTCTTTATTTTTCACAATATATGCCTTTTTTTCTATTCTCCTTAAACGATAGTATGGGATATTGAGCAATTTAACTCTTGTGAAGTGCATGAGCAGTCTAATGTCATAAGTATAAAGTCTAGAGAACCTCCCTTCAGAAGAGAAATAATTCATGATGATCTTCATCATGGGGGCATACCTATTAAGAAGATAGTTGAAAGGAAAGACCCTCTTCCTCTCATTTCTATACATTGGTTTGATGGATGGCTCATAGTACTGATCCTCCACATCTTTGGATTTGAACCACCTCTCACCCATGCTTGGAATCCCTATGGTAGCAACAAAGATTGATGTAGACACTGTGAAATTCACACTTGCTAGGGTTACTTAATTTCATTTGAGGTTTACACTGAAGAGTCTACTCAAAACAGGGTGATGTTGTACCCTTTCAATCATGTTACAAAACTCAAGGCAACCAACATACTAAAAGCATGAAAATGTCATTGGTGAAATTATCAGTTCTCTAGTGTTGGTGGGTTCCATCCTTATGATTCTCCCTCATTTGTGTGGTCTCATCTATTGTCTGTCCTCCTCCCATAATCTATCTTCCTCCTCTTTCCTATCTTCCTCCTCTTCCATATAGTCTCTATCTTCTTCCATGGTGTCTTGGTCTAGAAACCCTAGAGGAGGAAACGGAAATGGGGATAGGTATAGGGAGTATGGATTAGGGTAGGAAAACTTAGGGAGATGAGGGAAGAGGTTAGGGAACAAACTGCCAAAATATTAGTGAGACGTGGCTTTTTATAGTGCCCTAGATATTTTAGCCCCATTATTAGATTAGATATTTCTTGGATTTGGTTCATTAACTGCATATATCTTCTAGATCATTTCCATCTTGTCTACATAAATGCTCTTTTACACTCCGATGACAAGTTTCCCTTTCATCGGTCATAATTTTTTAGTGCACTTCAACGCACCCTATGATGTGAGAACAACCCTTCTTACTTCGTGCCTCCTGCAAAATCCGACATCATCCTGACTGTAGTGAAACAAATCATTTTTTCGAAGCCCTTTTTTTGCAGAGTAGTTTATAGTCCAGTGCCCACTTTCAACTGCAGATGATGCTAAGACTTTTATTTGTTGTTAGTCTGAAGTTGTAGGGGAAAGGTCATCCCTGTACAACTTTAGCCTACTGCCATTTACCTTTCCTTGAATCAATTATCCATTCAACTTCACCAATTGAACTGCACCCCCATCAATAATATGCTTTATAATATATGGGCCCAATCAATGCATTTTTAATTTTCCTGGAAATTTTAAAAACTTACTCTCATAGAGGAGAACAAGGTCTCCTTCCTTCAACTTATTTATCTTGATATGTCTGTCATGCCAAGCCTTCTCTCTTTTTTTCTGCACCTACTGATGGAATCTTGCTACAAATATGTCTTCCTCCAAAAAAACTAACTGTGACATCATTTCCCCCATTTTCACGGGGTATTCCATATCTTTGAAGATTTAAATTCTCAAGCTAGGCACAATATACTCCGTAGGCATCACAACTTCGTATCCATATACTAGCATAAAGGGTGTATAACCTATCAGCTTCTTACATGTGGTCCTATAAGCCCATAACACAACTATAATTCTGAGATCCCAGTCATCTATGTTAACATTTCATACTATTGGTGACTACGGTCTCCAAAATGTTATTAAATGCCTCCACTTTCCCATTGGCATGAGGGTGATAAGGGGTACTCATATGGTGATAGCCTTGAAATTCTTCAATCAATTCTTCAATCGTGTTATTCAAAAAATGTGAGCCTTGGTCACTCATCAATATCTTCAAACACCCAAATCTAGACAAGATATATTAAAAAGATAAACTCTGCGGTAGTGTCTGTGTTACATTTCTTGACCGGTTTTGCTTTGGCCCATGTTGTCAGATAATTAGTCACAGTTATACTATACCTCACACTAGTCTTCTTTCTAGGTGGCTTAATAGGTCCCACAAAATAAATAGCCCATTTTTCAAAAGGCTACAATTTCACTTGGGGAACTAATGGCATCTCATCTCTTCTAGATGGCTTCCAATTTTTTTAACATATATCACATGCTCTACAATACTCCTTTACATCCTTTTGTATTGTGGACCACCACACTATTTCTCTCAAGAACTTCTACGAATTAGCCTTTCCTGCATAATGTCCACCAGCTACACCCGCATGATCTTCTTCTAAAATCCTCAACTTTTCATGTTCAGGGACATATCTGTGCAATATCTTATCTAGTCCCATCTTATATAATTGTCTTGCTATCATTGAAAAATCATCTGCCTTTACCACCAATTCTTTCTTCTACTATGTATTATATTTTGAAGGAGCCAGCACTATGGTTAAAAAGTAAATAATGTTTGCAAAGTGGTCATCTGATATTCTAATTGCAAACAACTGTGCATCAGGAAGATTGTCTTCTATGCTACTTGGTTCTTCTCTTGTTTCCAATATTGACAGATGGTTAGGTATTGCATTCAACCTTCCTGGTTTAAAAACAACTTCAAATTAATAATCCTGAAATAATAATAACCATCTGCAAATATTCCCTCCTAGGACAGGTTTATTGACCAAGTACTTCAATGCAGAGTGGTCTGCTAACATCTTAAAATGTGATCCTAGTAAATAATGTTTGAATTTTTGTAGAGCATACACCATAGATATACCTTCTCTTTCTGTGGTAGTGTAATTCTTCTCAGTTGTAGACAACATATTACTTGCAAAATCTATAGGATGGACAATTTCTCCTTCACCAGGTTGTGCTAATACCACTCCTAAAGCTATGCAAGAAGAATCGACATGGAAATGTAATTCCTTATTCCAGCCAAGGAATACTAGAATAGGCATAGTTACCATATTCTCTTTTAGTATGTTGAGGCTATTCTGGCATTATTCATCCCATTGAAAAGTCACATCTTTCTTCAGTAATTTCTCCATTAGCACAGTGATCTGCGCATACCCCTTAATGAATTTTTTGTAGTATCTTGTATGTCCCAATGTAGTATGCATTTGCCTTATTGTCTTAGGTCGATCCAAATTTACAATGACAAAAATCTTCGTAGGGTTGGCCATGAGTCCTTGATTGCAAACAACATGTCCCAAAAATATACCAAAAGGCACACATAATATGCATTTCTTTAGATTCAAAGATATCTAATGTTGTTTACAAGTGTCAAGCATAAGGTTGAAGCTCCCAACATGTTTGTTCAATAATCCAAATATTGTCTAATCATCAAATTACACTTCCAAAATTTTTTGAATGTGCTCCTTAAATGTTGTGACCACCACTCTAGAAAATATAGCAGGGGAATTCTTCAACCCAAAAGACATCACTATATACTGACATGAGCCCCAAAAAGTGGTCTTGTGTCAATATTCAGGTGAAATTCTAATCTGATGATATCCTAAAAATCCATATGTAAATGAATACGCTTCCTGACCTCCTACATTATCCAATACTTCATCTATGAAAGGTATTGGAAAAAATATTGTGTAAGCATGCACCATTCAACTTCTTTAGGTATACACATATCCCTATCTCTCATTTTTTCTTCTTTTGTTGCACCACCATAGGACTTACCCATTCTGACTCTTCAACAGGTTCAATAATCCTTGTTGTTATCATCTTATCCAATTCTAGCTTCACGTTCTCCTTGTACTTGGGGTTCAACCTATAAGGTCTCTTATTTACTGGCTTCGTATAGGTTTTAGGGGAATCTTCATGACTCCCAAATATCATAATTTTCCATTCATAAATGAAAATTTAGTGGGAAAGAGTTCTTGTTATTCATGTAATAATTATGTGACTTTTTTGAATGTTTCTTCATCCAACTAATCTCTTATTGTTGCAAACTTCGACTCTTCTTATGATCAAATGTTAACCTTCTTAGTCTTTAATGGTTGTGTGATGTCTAGCATCTCTATATTTGGTCCATGGACTTCATGATTCCATTTTGATTATACTATGTCAACGTTTCAAGGGTCTTCTTCTTCTTCTGCATTAATGTTATAGCATTATAGTGCATACTCTAACTGCGTGGTCCAATTAGGTTGCTTCCATGTCAGTATGGCTACACCTTCAAATATCTTCTCTTTTACTATCTCCAGGGTTAAATCTATTCCTGGACATTCATCCTCCAAGCTTAATGTTAGAATAAACCCATCAACCAATTCTACCCAATTCATAGTACCATGTCACAATTTTGTTTCCAGGTACCAATTCATAGGAATTGTCTCCAATGTGTGAATAAATCCATACACCCATTCCTGTTGTGGAAGCTCCTTCCATGTTGTAATTCATAGTTGGATATGCTCTCTAGGGTTAGTTTCACCATCATATTTCTTCTTTATTTCGGTTTCCACTTTTCCAAACCTTATCTACATTAATCTTCGACATACCTTCCAATCTTCTATATTCTTCTTATGTCTTCCCCACCATCTAGCAAGGGTAGATCTTAGGGTTGTATCCAAATCTAACAGTCTCCCATCTTCTCGTACGCTTCCTTCATAATGATTAAGGAAATTTTCTACATTACCCGAACCATCATAATAATGCATATTATATACCTCATATGTCATGCAACGAACTACTTTTGTTATTCTTGCACATCACTTTATGGATATTGCATGCATTATGTTCTGTCAATTCTCCAGCTCTTCTTCCAAATCTAATGTATAGGTAATATCATGATCCCAACTCAACTTTCCATTTGTAGTGGGGTTAATATAATATTCTTCCTTGGTTGTCAATTGATAGATGTTATGAATATCTTTTGTGGTGTACTTTTCTCTTAGTGGCTTTGTATATCTTACTCCTTCTGATGGATCTAAAGGCACAATCACCCTCATATTTCTTCCTTCAAATATCATTTGTATATTATTTAGATTTATTATGGCTATATTATCCATTGCCCAATAAATTCCAAGAAAAGCATGGTAAGGATTACTATCATCAACAATTTATATCACTTCAAAATCAACAATAGTGCGAACTCCTTCAATATACTATGACACCTGATAGTCTTTCCATAAGAAATATATTTTGTTGATTTTCTTGTCTTAACTGAATATTTGACCATTGTAGCTTCAGCTTACCCATTATTTCCCATGTATTTTTTCTCAAAACATTAGAATCAGATCCCAAATACAGAATATCCTGATCCATTTCATATTATCCAATCTACACACTAAGCCTCATTTCTTTTCTATTTCTCTTATGTTGATGCACATTATTAACTGAGCGCATCTCACTTCACAGTGCTTCTTTTGATCCACAGGAATTTATCAACTCCTGAAGTCCTTCTACATCCTTTTTATTTCTTACAAGTCTGCAGGAAAGATCTCAACATATTTGCTTGATCTGTTGACTCTGTGTTAGAGCTCGATCTTATGTCGCAGCTTGGTTTTGTGTCGGAACAACTGTCATGTCGCAGTTACTAGATAGTGGTTGTGCACTAGAAATCGAAGCTCCTTTATCCATGAAACTTCGTTTCGCCTCCATAAACACTTTATTGTCTCTCTGAACATAAAAAAGAGGAGATTTCTCTGGATTCTTTCCAACCCATGCACCTATATTTTAAAATTACTTATTTTCATCATCTTTACCACTTCCAGTCGTAGCTCCACTTTTAATGACAATATTAACACAAGATTCATCGATCCTTCTTTCAGCCTTCATCATTTGGATGTTTTGTGTGGGATGTTGGTTTCTTTTCTCTTGTATTTTTTTCCATAAGTATAAGACATTTTTCAATTACATGATCAAAATATTTGCAATACTTACATGTCATAGTAGTGTTTTGGCAATACCTTGCAAAATGACCTTCGTAGCCACAGTTATAGCAAATGATCTAACCTCTTCCTCGACCATCTCCACCACCTAGAACTCTTCCTTGATAGCCTCCTTGAACTTGAAAACCTCCTTGACCTTGACAACCACGTTTTGCATTCTCCTCTTGTGTGCACTCTTCTACTTGCATTATGAATTATCATCATTGCACTCTATCATCAGATCATAACTTCGATAGTTATTTTCATCATTTCCTACTCGCTTACAAATTTTTCAAAACAATTTCTTTTGGATCTGCACATATTTCTGCAATAAATAATATTCTTTTGGGAGATTTTGGCCTATAGTTCTGCATATTCCACACCACTAACTTGATCATGCATTCAAGGGATTAAGTGCTCCACTAGACAAGTAATCTCTGAAAACAGGGCAATGTTCCTTAAAATGTCCCTTTGATTTGCACTTTGTACACCATAATTCTTCTCATACTTCTTTTCCATTCTTGATATCCTATAATTTCAAGGTCAAGTTTTCCAGTTGACTCTTAATCTGATGTGTACCTACATTAGTGTCTCCTAACTGTGAAGCTTCCAAATTCATGGAAATTTCCAAAGCTTTGACTTTATTTTCTATCTTTTGTTGTGTTAATGGAAAACTGATATGTGGAAACAACATAGTTATTAACAATTCCTTATGCTGCTCTCGGGTATGTTGAAACCTAATTGATCCAATAAAACCTTAAACCTTTTATCAAGCTCTCAAACAGACTCATTGGCTTTTTTTTTTACCTCCTTTAGCTCAGTAATGCATTGTGATTGAGACTTCGACTTCTTTAACTCTTGTATCAACGCTTGCTTAATATATGAAAATATACCATTGTGAGTCGTCAAATACTTCATTTACCATGTCAGCACTCTATCTCGTAGCGTCACAATTATTTGTGCCTTCTTTATATTTTCGTTAGTGATTTTCTTTGCTGTCCATACAGCTTCGGCTAAAAACAAAAACTACTCTAGATATTCTAAACCAATTCCTCTTAAAACATGTAACTTAATTTCATTAACCATACCTCTTTTTGGGGTGTAAGGTTGAGGAGGAGGGGGAGGGGGAGGGGGATGGGCAGTAGGAGGGGTAGAGGGAGCAAGGAGACCACCAACACCTTGACTATTGCTGTATTCTGGCTTCAACGAGCTCTCAGGTTGGTAGGGGTTATACTGCGGAGTTTCTTGGGAGTTCTCTGGGTATTTTTCTTCTTTTTCACCTTCAAATTCACTCACCAGAGGGCTATAATTAGTCTATCTGAAGGTCTTCATATATTCTTGGTGATATCTCTTTTCAGTATCTACTCTATACCTTTTTCCACTACACGCTGTACCAACTTCTTGCTCATATTTACTTCTTCCTCCAAACATAAGTAAACTAACAATATCATTGCATCCAAAAAAATCCCTTTTCATACAAAAGCATCTTAATCCACAACTTCAAAGAATTCAGATTCTTACCTCACATTCCTTTGATGAATATTCGCCCTACTTCATTTTAGGACAAAATAGAGTCTATAGAAAACTTAGTAATGAATCCACCCACAATGCTATTGATCCAAAAATCCATAGCCCTTGAAATCTTGTTGTTAGTAATCTTGATTCATTGTATCTGTTGTAGAGGTAAATCCCCTCTACGGATAGAGGTGATCCCTAATAGCCCAGATCGGGTCTAGCAACAATCGTATCACGCTACGGCGCAAGTTCCTAATTGAAATAGACCAAATTGCGAAGAATGCCTACCCTTAGTCCAACTCCGTTTTTCATAGAGAAGATAGTGCTCCCATTTCCTTTCTCTGGTAGATCACAATTCTCCCGCTTTTCACGATCAAACACCTGCACATACAAGAAATACGATGAACACAAGCGTAAAACCCAATATATGAAATTATGTATCAGTCAAAGAAGACACAACTCATGATCACAATCAACAATATGAGTGGAACCATAACCAAATTTGCTTATCATTAATCAATACAAAGAAAGATACAACCTGGCTCTGACGCTGAATCTTCCTTCGGTGGGTCGACAGCGGAATACGTCTCGGTAAAGCTCGTCGGGAACAGGACAAGCCTCTCTCTCTTCGGTTGTCTGACGATAATCTCCTTACAATTAATTTGGCTCTATGAGGACTATCAAGGCTCTTGCAGCATCCTTTAGGCTATGAAGGCTCTTGGAGATTAGCTTGCAAAGGAAAATGGCAAGCTTATATAGATGGTGGAAGGGGAGTTGGGATCCCTACAATCATGGGATTTGCCCTATCCTCAAGGAAGCTTCCATGAGAGGTGGAAAACCACTTCCTCTACATGGAGATCCGAAGCCAAACCTCCCAACTCAATTTAGAGACCAGTTTAGGAATTGGTTGGAGTCAATATTCTGCCATTTATTTTTAAAAAACACTCCTTAATAAGCCTGGCGTGGGTATAATATTGTGACAGTGCGCCAGCTGGCGCGCCCTATTTGGAGGATTTCCCCCATTGGCGCGAGGGCTGAACTGTCTAGTCGCGCCAGGGACAAAAAGACTATTTTTATGGTTTTTCACAAGGAATTGTCTTCAGGGAAATTAATGTCCTTGTTCAGGGGAATGCCATGAAAGTGGTTTCAGGTCATGTCACTGCTCACAGGTCACGAAATAAGCTCTCCAATGTGCAGGATGGGGAATTTCAAGGACGGTGACAAATTTCTGTGTAACAGATGCCCCCTAGAGCATGAGGCCTAAAAAAAAGAGAGGGGTGAAATTCTTTATGAGAACGTGTCCAATTGAAAACACTTCCATCGAAAAACCTGCGTAGAGAAGTACAACTGATATCTCAAATACATGATATATGTCGTATGGGCACAACCATCCATAACAGAGTATACAATAATCTAGATCTAAGGCATGGACGCAACCATCCAATGAGGATTGATAAATAGTCTCAGGTATGGTCGCAGCCATCCAAGGAATGAGTCATGTAACCAATCACAATAATCCACATAATCGCAGCCTGGATTATAATAAACAAAATCCAAGGTCTTGCGCTCCATCTCGACCCAAAGAAAGTACAAGTTCAAGCATGTGAATATGTGAGCTGAAGTCGAACATGCAAGAACATCGTCTGATTACCAGCCAATGATGAAAGCTGTTAACAGACGCGAGAGGAACCACCAATAATGACAATGGCTCTCAAGGTACTATAGGTACAATCCACAGAATGTGAACAGTGAGCTGGCATCGAACACCCGTAGAATCATCCGATCGAAGGCCAATAATGAAAACCTTATGTCGAATGCGAGGAACCTGCCATTGAGGCATGCAGGCTCCAAGGTACCAAAAGGGAGTCTCTAGATCGGCTTCCCGGATAATGAGCTGAAGTCGACAGGAAGTGACCTTGATCGAAGGTGGTCCATAGTGTTTCCCAGATCATCGACACGAGAGAGAGGAACATAATGTTTTGTGAATCAGGATCAAATGAGAATCAGAGGAAGGTTGAAACTTTACAAAGGTCAACTTCTCTTGAACAAATCGGCGGCACGACAGTGGATTTGGAAGCATTTGACATCAAAGGATCTAAGGTCATGATGACGAGGCAAAGAGTAGATGAGAGGTCAAAAGGGATTACCCAAACCCATGGAGGCAAGCAGAAAATGAGATGAGATGTCCCCAACCCGACACGAATCCAGAAAAGAGCCATGTTCAAGAGAGACATACTGCCGACACGACGATGATACTGGTTCCATTTTCCCCACCATTTCTGGTGAGTACCCCATTTATTTTTGAAAAAAAACTTGAAGGGGATAGCATATGCTTCCAATACAAGTCCACCCTTTCGGACGAATCCATCCTAGTACATTTAACGAGCCCTACGAAGGAGAAACTCGAATATCGTCACTACGACTAAATCCAATGTCATCAGGGTTTAACGAGTCTGACAAAGGAAGAACTCGACGTATTTTCATGTTAAGAGAGTTTGAAAAGACAACAGAAAAGTAAACTCCAATAGTCTCTTTTTGTAAATAGTTCCTCATATCCGAAAAGGTAGAAAACTATGTCTAAGAAAACCTCCTAGTCGCAATAGGCTAGGGTATTCCTTTTTCGTAAATAATCTATCCCAGCCCGAAAAAGGGGTAAACGTATACTGTGTAGATGTCGTTTTGCAGCCACTTTAACGAGATAGAAATGACAAGGGGCTCAACAATCTTTTCATATTTAGAGAGTCAGAAAAGAGCTGAAATATGACTCCAAAATGACTTTTTCGAGTTTTTACCGAGTCCGAAAAAGTATAAAATACAACTCGTATCACCGTCGAAGCTGTATAAAAAACCTGTCGCTGCACATAAAGGCAAGTGTAAAATCCATTTTTCGACAAAATATATTAAAATATTGAGAAAAATGACTTTTAAAACCTAATTTTGACTTCAAAAGTTATAAATATGCCACAAATAGTAAAAACACATTTACTTTTACTTTTTACCTAATTTGGAGAGCAACAGTGGTATTTTTGCGTGCGAACTTGCAGTGGTGATTGCGACTGATCCAAGACACCATTCAGATTCTCGTCAGTTCCAGGTAAGAGGCGCTCCCTTAAGCTCTATTTTGATCCATTTTTTATGAATTTCCATTGTGCATTTGACCTCTGAGGGGAACCCTTTGGAATTTTAGTGCTCGGCCCATTGGCACGGAACCGCGCCAATGGAATTTTTCTCACAAAGGGGTCGTGCCAACTAGCGTGACTGTTAGGAAAACAGTCGCACCAATGGCGCAATGCAATTTTCTGCTTTAAATTTTTAAAATGTGAGCCATCCATCTGGATTTTCGAATGCAACAGAGATCTAACAAGGCAATTTTAATCATGTTGATGCAAATATTCAGGCATAATGGTTATTGAATGGAAAGAGAGGGAACATGGAGAAGAAGATGAAATGGCCATGCAAAACAAAGCTTGCATGAATGCACTCCAGAACTGTGGTCTTAAGAAATTCTTCCTCACGCCATGCTTACGAGCTCAACCTGAGCTATTACAGTACTTGGTCAGCATATGGGACAAAAACGAGGAAGTGCTCAAACTTTGGGACCAAGTTCTAGAACTTGAGGTCTTCGATGTCTATTTCATAACCGAACTGTCGCGTAGAGGCCCAGTGCCCATTATGACCAGCAGTAGAACTTCTGGAGAGATGATGGATCAGGTAATGGCGAGAGTGTGCCCAGGGGCACAGACAGGATCGGGAAGTGGGAAAGTGGACATCCACACTATACGCGACCTAGCACTTAGAGTAGTGCTTGACACCATTGCGTGGGCTGCGGGATCGCAGGCATTACATGAGGCAACAAAGGCGCAGCTCCTACTAGCCTCTGAGTGCATGAATCCTACACTATTCGATTGGGCCACCGCAGTGACAACCAACATCAAAAGACAGCTAAAAAAGTGCAAGAAATCCAAACTGAAGCAGTTTGGATATGGTTCCATTCTCGTGTCGTTCATCTCGGAATGACTACCCATTTTGTAAGGCCAAGGGGCAATAGTTGTCGAGCTGACACCGAGGGAGCCGAGGATGGCTCGCTGGGCAGCACTTATGCCCACGTCAGGAGGGGGCCAGCGGATGTCCTGGAGACCTGAGTTCTTTGTATGGCTACGACGTTAACTGATCATGGTTGAGGATTGGCCCTATGCCAGGACCGATTTCACTAAAGACCCAGATCTTCCGCTCTTGGAAAGGGAAGACTGGGACGAGGAGCTGGGTATGAATCTTTTTTATTTTTATGATTTTTTTGTGATACATGCCCATTCTAAAAAATTTCTTATGTGTATGCAGATGTTGGCCTAGAGAGACCTGTCGGCATGTCGCCTATTCCACGGAGAACTCCCCTTGCATACGACCCTCAGGCGGAGGGTGCCAAAGGAGGAGAGCTGATCCAAAACCTTGAGGTCATTTCCCAGGGGATTCCAGACTATGCCTGGCTAGCAGATGTTCTGATGGCATATCAGAGACACGCGGTGGGGGTGCCTAGTCGTCTCCATCGACTCTTCAGACGCTTGGTGCGCGCGGTGACATGTTACCACAAGCATCATGCTGATTAGACATCTAGGGCTTTTTCATCCATGTATTTTTGAGAGACACGTCGTCTCTGGCTGTGTTAGGATGAACATGTATATTTTTTGACTTTATGTGATGTACACAAACTGCAAACTATTCTACATATGTATCCATATATCTATTTCCGGATGGATCTTTTTACATGTGATGATGTTTTTATATGCTATGAAAATGTCTAATACAATGTTATCTTAATGCATCAGTTTCATAACAAAAAACCCAATGAAAAAGTTCACATAATGTATCTAATCACACATTTTATTTTTATGCAAGCTTAAAAGCACACATGAAAGCACACATGCAAACTATGCTTGGAAATGAGTTTTATTTTTATGCAAGCTTAAAACACAAACTATGCTTCAGGAAGATGGGCATGCCCCCAGCATGGTGTCTCAATTCAAGGTACATGCCCCCCAAGCTTTAGTCCATAGGAAATGGAGTGAAGGTTGAAAACATAAGAGATTTGATCTAAATCTAGCAAAACTCGAATTGAACAGACTTATGTTTCATTATTTTAACGAGGTTGAAAAACTTAAAAGAACTGTCCTTGTAGCAACTTGTTTCATTTTTTAGGAGCTTGGCACAAGAAGAGGAACGGTGCTTCGGTGAGCTCAACGGAGGAGGCTCAGGAGGGGGATGACCAGATACATCACACTCTAGACAATCAGACATTGCCCTCGGGCCGAGAATAAAGGAGGAATGATGATGTCCATCGCTCCAAGGCAGTTCCTCAAGAGACATTGTTTCAACAATGGCTTCATCAAAAGGGAAGATCTCTTTAAGAGGATTAGCCGAGTCGGCCTCGCTGAGCCATGGATATTGAGAATAGATATCTAAAGCCATGCTCGAAGGAGCGTGCTGAGGAGGAGGAGGATCGGATGCGGCGACAATTTCACAGTAATTAATCTCTACTAGAGTTAAGGGCATCGATTCTCCAAAATCAGTCACCTGTTCAGGCGAAGGGATGATCCATGGGTCGTCAGACCTAGAGATCATATTAACTTGAATGGTGTGCGGTGGTGGCACGAGGAAAATACCCATGAGGACGGGGTCCTTGAAGAGACCGGGTCCTACACTGTCAGGAGGATTGGGGATCTGATCCACGTAAGGAACGTTGTTCTCAGAGGATGAGGTGAAGAAAGAAAACTGATCCACAGTAATGATTTTTCCCTCATGAGGGAACTTGAGAAGTCGAAAGAGGGTGGATGGCATGCATAACATGGCGTGAGTCCAACTGTGGCTGAGAAGAAGATTATAGTTGAGCTTGGCGTCAATCGCTTCTACTTCTACGTTGATTGTCTTCCCTTGTAACGTAATCGACAAACTCTCGAGAACACCCAGGGGTTTTGATTCCCGACCATCGAATGCCTTTAAGGCATTGGGAGATGATGAAAGATCCAGAGAGCCAATGGCCTTCCAGCAGGTAGATGACATGACACAGGTAGAAGCACCTTCATCCACAATGGCCCTATGGATGTTGAGGCCGTTGATCCTGACTTGTATCACAAGAGAAATTTGATGCGGAAGTTGGGGGGTGAAATTTTCTAGGTAGAAGGTGAGAAGATTAGAATCAGTGGGATCGATTCCACTGATCGCAAACAACAGAGCTTTCCATTGCGAAGGGCAGCTTTGAAGGACTTCCAATGCGGACATAGCAGAAGGTGCCTGTGCCAAATCCTCAACAATACTGTAGTGCTGAGCGGAACGGGAATTTGGGTTGTAGGAAGATCTTCTCATAACATCTTTATAAGGTGGCTTCACAACGGGTTCAGTGCTGGGCTACTCAATTTCTAAAGGACCGGAGATAGGGGGGGAGGTGGGCCATCCACGACTTCCTTCCCAGCTGCCCGACATGATCCGACATAATCCTTTGAATGCGTAGCAATTGAGACAGGTGCAGCACCATTCATCATAAAGACCTGGGACCCAAATGGTGCAGATGGTGAAGGCTGTTCAACCATCTGGGTCTGCTAAGATGGAAACAGTTCTTTGAGAACTGCCGAAGTCCCTTTGGAGCCTTTGAGAAGTTGACTAATTTCAGATCGTCGAGGACAATCCTTGGTATAATGATCTCCTTCACAAATAATGCAAGCGTACTTCGGTTTATGTTGAGAACCATCATGAGTGCAGGGTTTAGAAGACTCTGGTTTAGGGGCGTCGGGTTTGGATTTTCCTTTGCCCTTCTTCTTTCCTTTGGAGGCCTTTTCCATAGGATTAGCCTGAACGGTGTTGACCTCCTCAGTTTTCCCAGAATCTGGAGGAGCGGGAAGAGCAGAATTATTGGAAGAATTGGACTTCTTCTTCCCATTCAAGGATTTTCAATAATTTTGAGAAACGAAACCAATAACACCATCCACCGCTGGGGTAGGTGGTGCTTTAGAGGTTCTCGGTGTAGGTTTTAACCCTGAACAGAAATTATCTACACACAAATATTATAACAGAAAATAAACAATAGCGAGAGCATAAAACATAAAACAGATAAACATAGAGATTTTCCCCTGGATCCCAAATTGGGACGACCAGCTTGATTTCTCATTATATTCCTTTTAGTGTTACAACACATATATATACATGCCGAAGCATACATAAACCCCAATCCATAAACCTTGGATTAGAACATAACCGTAGTTCCCTTGACCGGATCTACAAAAAATACCAGGGGCCGAAAACCATCGTACCCCAATACCATGTGCAAAACCATGCACAAAACCATGAACGTGGACTACTCGCCGGAAATTAAGGACAAAAAATTTTCGCCGGGGTGCTGCCCCGGACCCCGACAGGGGGGGCTACCGCCCCCCCTGTGACCCCCCCATTGCGCCCAGCGCAAAGGGGGGGCTATCGCCCCCCCGCGTGTGCTTAGTCGTGGAAAGAATATAACACATACCCAACATTCTCCCACTTGTTGTTTTCTTTCCACGGGGGGCCACAAAGGCAATGGTGGCCCCAATTCTTCAACACCCATTGTTTCTCGACACCAACGAAGGCTTACACAGTGCTCACGGACTTCGTCAATGCATCTGCAAAATTCTTCAAAGTGTCCACCTTTACCAGCAACACCCTTTTAGCCTCAACCATATCTCTCATAGAGTGATATTGAACATAAATGTGCTTTGACTTTGAATGATAAGCAGGGTTCTTAGCCAAGAAAATTGCACTTTGGCTATCACTGTCTATCCTTATTTCTTGCTGCACCAACCCCATATTTGAACACAATCTCTGCAACCAAATTGCTTCCTTGCTTGCGTGAGTGGCTGCCATGTATTCTGCCTCTGTAGTTGAAAGAGCCACTACAAATTGTCTTTTACTCATCCAGCTGACTGCACCTCCAAATAGGTAAACACATACTGCCTTAGATCTTGACTGATGCAGATCTCCCGGCCAGTCGGCATCAACAAAACCACGAATGTCAACATTCTTGCCCAATCCTAGTCTTCCACGGTAGCACAAGCCATAATCACTAGTGCACGTAAATATACGAAAACCCGTTTCACTCTTTTCCCAATGCTCTTTCCACAGGTTTGAAATAAACTGTTCAATACTCCACTAAATGTGCAATGTACGTGCAGTACGAGACCATTTCATATGAGGCTACCCCTTTACTTGCATATACAGCAGGACATATACTCCTCTTCTTCTTGTGTCTTGGGACAACGTTTCGTGACTGACTTTACACCTACAGGAATGAGAACATTCACCGGTTTACTATCGTGCATATTGAACCTCTGCAATATAGTCTCGAAATACTTCCTCTGGTTTATCCAGAGCTTCCTCTTTGCCCGATCTCTCTTAATTTCCATGCCCAAAATATAGTTTTCACCACCAAGATCCTTCATGTCAAATTTGGAGAACAGCTGGGTCTTCAAATATTGGATAATTTCTTTGTAATTTCCAATCAATAACATATCATCCACATACAAGACCAAATAAATAACACGGTTACCAATTAATTTAAAATAAACACAGTGATCCTCCTTGCTTCTGGTGAAGCCAAGTCCTCGTATATAGGTATCAAATTTCTAATACCACATCCTTGGTGACTGTTTTAACCCATACAGAGACTTCTTCAACCTGCATACCAGTTCTTTCCTACCCTTCACCATAAAACCTTCAGGTTGCTTCATGTAGATCTCCTCTTCTAGATCCCCGTGAAGAAATGATGTCTTCACATCCATCTGTTTTATCTCAAAATCAAATGCAGCAGCAACAGATAAAAGTAATCTAATAGAAGTGACTTTGGCAACAGAAGAAAAAATATCACCAAAATCAATTCCCGACACCTGGGAATAACCTTTCGCTACCAACCGAGCTTTGTGTTTCTCCACCTTGCCTTCTACATTCATCTTCTTTTTAAACACCCATTTTCTCCCAATGGGCTTCCTTCCAGCCGGCAACTCCACTAGATCCCATGCATTTTTTTTGTGCAAGGATGCCATTTCATCAACCATGGCCTCCTTCCAGAGTTTTCCATCCTCTGAATCTACTACCTCCCTGATAGTTACAGGTTCATCATCAGTTATAGTTAAGGAAAAACCTGAACAGAAATCAGATGCACTATACCTTTCTGGTTGCCTTCTTTCCCGAACTGATCTTCTCAAAGCTTGAGTTTGTGGCTCTTCATCTTCTGAGTCTTCTTCTATTGTAGAGTCTGATTCATCCTCCTTTAGCTCAAACTCTATATTCTCAGGTTCCTCCGGTAGGACTTCATGTTTAACAACATCTTTCACCTCTCTAAACACCACATATCAGTTGTACACAACCTTCCTTGTTTTTGTGTTCCAAAGCTTGCCAACCTTTTAAACCATCCTTATACCAAATAAATATGCATCTTTCAAATTTATTATCCAACTTGGTCCTTTTCTCCTTTGGAAAATGTACATATGCATCACATCCAAATACCCTCAGATGTGAAGGGTTTCTGCAGTCCATACCTCATGTGGGGTCTTATCCTCCAACGGCGATGAAGGGGATCGTGCTAAGTAACATGGATCTCCCTTGCCTCGCAGTGCTTGTCTAACCCGGTACCCGAGCATGCTTCTTGCCTTTTCCATCGGTGTTCTATTCCATTCTTTTACCGAAACTCCATTTTCTTTGAGGGTGTGTATGGAGTAGTCTTCTGTCGTGCTATACTACACTTCTTATAGAACTCTTCAAATTCCTTCTTGCAGAACTCCCCACCATTATCTGTCCTCAGCACCTTTATCTTCTTCTCTGTCTGGTTTTCCACCAGAGCCTTAAATTATTTGAATTTGTCAAAGACTTCAGATTTCTTCCTCAAAAAATATATCCATGTATTCCTTGAGAAGACATCTATGAATGAAACATAGTACACAGACTTACCCAGTGATGGAACCGACACAGGTCCAAACACATCACTGTGCAAAAGTTCTAATATCTTGTTCGCCCTCTTAGCACCGGAAGGAAAACTCACGGTCTGCTTCCCATATACACAATTTTTACACCAAAATCGAAATAAAGAGCAATTAGACATGCCTTCTACCATGCCTACATTTCTATGTAGTTATCTAAAGCCCCTTCTCACCAATATGTTCAAGCCTTTGATGCCATAGCATAGTCTATTCTCCAGAGACCACTAGGCTTTTCGCTCCACTTTCGAGAACCACAGAATTGTTGCACCCATCAATAATAGTGTTGCCCTGAAGCTTGTACAGGGTTCCAATCCGAACTCCCCGCATTAATACCAGTGCTCCCCAAACCATCTTACAGACATCTTTCTCAAACACTATTTTTACACCTGCATCATTCATCTTGCTTACAAAAATCAGATTTCTAGCCAATGCAGGAATGTGCAGAACACCAGGAAGTGTTCTAATCCTTCCACCTTGTAGCTTTAGCTTGAATTTTCCACGTTCAACAATTCTGGCCTTCCTATCATCACCTAAGAAGACATCATTGCCATCATATTTCTCATACTCGCAGAACCACTCCCTATGGGGAGTGAAGTGAAAGGATGCACATGAGTCAATCAACCATGAATCATGATCTACATGTGTATTTGAAGAAGAAGCCAATGCCGCATCCCCACCTTCATCCGAGGTGGTTTTTTCCTCTGTAGAAGGAGCATCATCAGATCCCTTTCCTTTCTCAGGAGCTTTAGATCTGCAGTCCTTTTTGTAGTGCCCTTCCTTTCCACATTTCCAACAAACCTTTACAAACTTTCCATGAGATTTAGATCTCCCTTTAGATTTAGATCTCCCACTCGAAACCTTATTCTTGCTTTTGTTGTGGGACCTTCCTCGTACAGATAAGGCATCTCCGTTATGACCCTCCATATTTCTCCGTCTCATTTCCTTCGACGGCAAGGCTAAGACAATGTCATTAAAATTCAAGGTAGTTATATTGCTACCTATTGCAATAACCAGGTTGTCCATGAGTCTAGTAGAGAACACAAAAAATTGATGCACTTATCTTCATCTGAGATTTTAATATCAAAAAATTACCACTGACTTACTACAGTATTGAAGGCGTTCAAATGCTCATCCCTTGGGGGTCTCCATCCTTCATCCTCGGGTGCCTGCTTTTTCGCAGGAACAACTTATTCACCAGAGACTTAGATTGGTACAAAGTCCCAAGTTTTCCCCACAAATTATTCGTTGTAGCTTCCCCAGATACATTCAACAATACTGAATCTGATACACAAAATCGTATTGTGCTCTTAGCCTTCCGATCCAGTTTCTTCCAGTATTCATCTGACATTGCCATTGGTTTAGTACCTAGATCTACCGTGATCCACTGATATTTATCCACCAGTAGATCCTCCATCTTGAGCTTCCACAACTCAAAACTCTGACCATTAAATTTCTCGATCTCTATCTTTCCGCCGCTCGCCATCTTCTTTCACCGCAAGAATCGATCTGCCCGGATCTCCCCTTTGAATAGAGATTACCTCGGGCCCAAGCAAGAGCCTTCGGCAACAAGCGTCCCCTTGAAGCCGAAACGGCTCTAATACCAAATATAGGTTTTAACCACGAACGAGAAATTATCTACACATGAATCTTATAACGAGAAAATAGTTTCTAGCGAGAGCATAAAACATAAAACAGATAAACACAGAGATTTTCCCCTAGATCCCAAATTGGGACGACCGGCTTGATTTTTCATTATATTCCTTTTAGTGTTACAACACATATATATACATGCCGAAGCATACATAAACCCTAATCCATTAACCCGGGATTAGAACATAACCGTAGTTCCCTTGACCGGATCTACAAAAATACCAGGGGCCGAAAACCATCTTACCCCAAAACCATGTGCAAAAGCATGCACAAAACCATGGACGCGGACTAAAACCATGTGTTTAGTCGTGGAAAGAATATAACACATACCCAACACCCAGCCATGGAGCATCAGTCAAAATATCATAAAGCGTGCCAGACTGAGAGTACACCAAATCCAGGTACTAGGCACGCGTGATGGCTTGTTCTTCAGTCACACATGCCCCCATAGCAATATCTTGAGTGATTTTGTTAACGAAGGAGGTGGTGAACCAATTAGTTAGTAGCTGATCAAGTATATCAAACTTGATCAGCCTACGATGATGTCACCACTCATGAATATGATCGGATATGTGGGTGGCTTTATCCTTCTTCAAAGAAGTCAGGAGATGTGTCCCGACTTCATAGCGAACCGGTAACTGGAAGTGAGTCAGAAAATCCATTGCTAACGTATTGAAGTCTTGAAAGATGCCACGGGGTAACTCTATATACCACTTAGCAGCAGCACCAGTAAGAGTGCACTGGAAGAGACGTAAACAAATTGAATCATCCACCCAAGAATTAGATGAACACCATAGATGGTAGGTCATTACATGAGCTTGGGGGTCCTCTCCAGCTTTACCTTCAAACTTAGGGTAGTCGCCGGGTACCTTGGTCGGAACCGGGGGCCAATAAGGATTGTGAAGAATCGAATCATTGGTTACTTTAGAAACATCCGGTAGTTCCAAGGTAGCCAAAAATGGAAATTGTGGATTAAAAGGCATACCAGGCCCTTGATAATGACCTATACCTATACTCCACGCTGGTTGAGCATAACCTTGCCCCCATGGGTTCTGTCCCGGAGGATTCTGACCATAGGGGGTATAGGGCGTATAACCGGTCTGATATGGCTGCTGGTAACCAGTGTACGGGGGTTGATAACCAGAGTATGGACCTTGATTATATGTTGGCCCCGTTTGAGCAGTCTGTGGATTTGGTTGCTGAGTATAGGTGTAGCCGGGTTGTTGAGTGTAATAATGGGAACCTTGGGGCAGGTTATAAGTCGGTCGAGATTGACCTTGAGAATAGTAACCACCTTGGGGTTGAGCGGGCTGCTGATAGGTGGGACCCTACTGAGCTTGATAATTAGGGTGCACTGGTTGATTCGGTTGCAGCATCGAGTAAATCGGTTGTTGAGAAGGGTTGGCAAGATGTGTAGGTTGGACTGGTTGGACAGGCTGACCTGGCTAGACAGGCTGACCTAGTTAAACAGGTTGACCTGGGTAAACAAGTTGCGCCGGTTGTGCAGGTTGACCTGGTTGATGTGGGACACCAAGCTGAGCCAGATGGGCTGGTTAGCATGGTGGTGGAATGGGGCCAGGATGTGCCTGATAGCCGATTTGACCTGGAACAGGACTGTAAGAGGGCCCTGGCTGTGCAACATTTGGACCAATAGGATACTGAGATTACTGAGGTTGCACCATAGGTTAAGAAGGTTGTACTTGCCCCCCAGGACCGTACAATGACCCCGGTTGGTACCCTAGTTGAACTGTGGGTCCTTGAGGTTGTCCTGGTTGGACCACAGGGTGAGGCTGGATAGGTTGACCTGAAGGTTTTTAGGACTGTCCTTGTGGACTGTATAACAACCCCTACTGGCCCGAAGGATAGCCTTGTAAGGGATGTCCTTGTGGGTCGTGGGGATAACCAAGTTGGCCTGAAGGTTGGCCTTGGAAGGGTTACCCTTGTGGGTTGTAGGTTTGCCCAACCTGGTTAGACGAAAAACCTTGACCATGGAGATAAGCCTCAGGAGCGGGTAAACGTAAAGGGTTTCCCTGCTCATTATATTGATATGGAAAAATGTAAACCGGGGTACCATCCTGTGCATAATGCAAAAAATACGGACGGTTGGGATCTTGGGAGGATTGAATGACCTTGAGGTTCAATTGTTGTAGGGAAAATCAATACTCCTTAGGAGAAATGTTCTCCGGCATAGCGGATGCTATATAGATCTCTTCGGGAAGCGATTTGGTCCTTACGGACTGAGTGGTAACAACGGGTGTAGATGCAGCCACACAGACAGTGGGCCTGATAGGAACTGAAGTGACCTGAGGGGATGACGTGATGGGTGTCCTTGGAGACATCCCCAATGAAGCAATAACCGGCCTTGTAGAGGGAGTTTATATCCCCATAGAGGAAATGGTGGTCATGATCTAACTCAAAGATCTATATCCCGCTGGGAGGGACCAGGTGAAGACATGACAGATAACTTGAGGTTGTCTTCTGGGAACAACTGGTAATATTCACTAGAAGTGGGGATTTACTCACTACGAGAATGGCTGGATGCACCCATATCTGAACCTGCCACAAGATCTCGTAACAAACGACGAGGACTAGGAGGAATAACAACAGCTAGAAAAGGCGAACCCGATGTAAGAGGAGGGACATGTTCCCCTACTCCAAATCCAGACCAAGCATCGGATAAGGGCCAATTGAACTCAAATGGTCCTCCAAAGGGAAGCTCAGATAGAACTAGTCCCTAGTCAGGAAACTTGGAAACGATAGGCTGCTAAGGTTCAGCAGAGGACTGAGAGGCCTCTGATGAATCGTCTGTATACGGACTACCAATAGGCGAAACTGAGGGTTATGCCACTGTGACAATAACGACAAGAGAAAAATATCAAACAAACACACGGGCTGAAAAATCAAGGCACACAATCAAATGGCCAACAAGCAAAATCTAAAAGGGCGTGTGATCGCAGGTGATTTATTTTACCACATTGAAACATAGAAAGTTCATCATTTCATGTTTTAAGAGTCAAGAAACGGATGAAAGGTGACTCTATCTCTTTCAGTTTTGAAGCAAGCATGAAAGGACAAGCGCATGGTGATATTTTCAAATTTAAGGAGTCAGATAAGATCAAAATGACTGCTCAGGAATTCTAGGCAAAGGGTGTACCAAATAACCGTGAACTGCAATATACACCTTGGTTTCAAAATGAAAGAGAAATCAACCAAGGACTTAACGTACGTGTAGGCAATCTCCCCGAATGTTGTGTCCGGTGTATCATGGGTATAGGGCAGAAAACTCGGCTTCCTATGGATAAAGGATAGAAACCTAGTGGGGTCTCCCTTTATATACATGATGGTACAGGGAGCACAAGTCCGTACTAGTGCTGTCTAAAGCCAAGAGGCGAACGATAGCTACTAGGTTTAATGACGCCGGAACATGTCTCTAGCCTAGACCTCTAAATGTTTCGTTAATGTTTCAATGTTGCCTTAGTGTAAATTGAATAAATTTTAATGTTAATCTTCAATTATGTTTCAATTTTCAGGCCCTAGCGAGTGTTATGTCTCAAAACCTCCTAAATGCACACTACATGCCACAATATATCATTTCATTCAATGAAAGCTAATTATCAGAGAGTTAAGAGCTTTTCACACAATAACAAAATGACCAGACAACAACCAGTGATGTCTCTAATGCAGCTAATGGAAACTAAAAATCATTTTCTTTCAGAGTTATAAATCACTAATAACACAGAAAAGATTCATTTTTCATTAACTAATCAAGAGCAAAATATATTTTTTGTATTTTTAGTGTTTGAGAGCAAAGTGCACTAAACAAATGAAAACTAATGAAATGAAAAATTTGAGAAGCGAAAGCAAAAGAGTAAAGGCAAGCAAATTTCACTCAATGCAAACACACAATCAGAGCTCAAATCAACAAAACAATCCCTCAAAACCAAGAGAATCCCAAAGACTCAAATGAACCATGTAATCTAGGCCCAAAATGAGACAAGGGGGAATTCAAATGAGGAAGAAACCAATCACTCAAACAACGCAATAAAACAATAGACAACCACCAAAAGAATGCAGAGAAGCAATCACAAAGTTGACTGTATAGATAGAAACCAACAACTCCCACGGGAGGCTCGACACACCATAACACCTAGATGCCCTAGGGCTAGAATGAAAAATCGATAGAAGAGGGAAAACAACCAAAGGATGAAGGCCACAGTTAGTAAAACAAGGCTCCAAAACACTCAGGCAGTCGTAAAAATGAAACCAAAATCACAGATCAAGCTCAGAAAGCACAAAATAGAGCAAACCCTAGCACCTTACAGAATTGGCGCGACTGTCAGGCTGAATCTAGCACCAGAACAGGATTGGCGCGGGTAATACACTGGCAACATGCGCCAATTGGCGCGATTTTCAGGCTAATAAGTGCGCCAGTCAAGTTCACTAAGAAAAAAAAAAAAAAAAAAGCAATCCAAGAAATAGACTAGTGATGGTGAAGCTAAAAAAAAGCCAAACATACGAAAAGAGCCAACCAAAAAAGTTGATCAAGCAAGCAAAGTCAAGAATCGACCGAAAAGACAAGAAAATACTCCAAATCAACGTCTCTCCAGTGGAGTCACCAATTTTTTGTAGAGGTAAATCCCCTCTGTGGACAGAGGCGATCCCTACTAGCCCAGATCGGGTCTAACAAAAATCATATCACGCTACGGTGCAAGTTCCTAATTGCAATAGACCAAATTGCGAAGAAGGCCTACCTTAAGTCCAACGCTATGGTTTGTAGAGAAGATAACGCTCCCATTTCCTTGCTCCGATAGATCACAATTATCCCGCTTGTCTCGATCAAACACCTGCACATACAAAAAATATGACGAACACAATCGTAAAACCCAATATATGCAATTATGTACCAGTCAGTTAAGACACAACTCATGATCACAGTCAACAATATGAGTGGAACCATAACCAAAGTCACTTATCATTAATCAATACAAATAAATATACAACCTGGCTCTAACGCTGAATATTCCTTCGGCGGGTCGACAGTGGAATACATCTCAGTAAAGCTCGTCGAGAATGGGACAAGCCTCTCTCTCTTCGGTTGTCTAACGATAATCTCCTTACAATTGATTTGGATCTATGAGGACTATCAAGGCTCTTGCAGCATCCTTTAGGCTATGGAGGCTCTTGGAGACTAGCTTGCAAAGGAAAATGGCAAGCTTATGTAGATGGTGGAAGGGGAGTTGAGATCCCTACAATCATGGGATTGGCCCTATCCTCAAGGAAGCTTCCATGAGAGGTGGAAAACAACTTCCTCTACATGGAGATCCGGAGCCAAATCTCCCAACTCAATTTAGAGACCAGTTCAGGAATTGGTTGGAGTCAATATTCCGCCATTTATTTTTAAAAAACACTCCTTAATAAGTCTGGCGTGGGTATAATACTGTGATAGTGCGCCAGCTGGCACGCCCTATTTGGAGGATTTCCCCCATTGGCGTGAGGGCTGAACTGTCTAGTCACGCCAGGGACAAAAAGGCTATTTTTAGTGTTTTTCACAAGGAATTTTCTTCAAGGAAATGAATGTCTTTGTTCAGGGGAATGCCATGAAAGTGGTTTCAGGTCATGTCACTGCTCACAGGTCACGGAATAAGCCCTCTAATGTGCGGGACGGGGAATTGCAAGGATGGTGACAAATTATTGTGTAACAATATCGTCTCACGATTCCACGTTGTAGGTTTTTCATTATTAAATCAATCCTTCCTTCCAGTCAACCTTGGCAGCCACTCATACAACTCACCAATGAATGATCCGAAGAAAATTTTGTACTGTTATGTAAAAATATACCTTTGCAACCAAGATTCAGATGTTAAGTTTTAGCACTGCAATTTTTCAAAGTATTATCATTATTGTAGTTGTGTCTTTGATCCTCTCTTGTCTTTTAACCTAAGTTTGATGGTCCTGGAGGGTTAAAATGTATTATTTTTTTTGTCTTTTTAAACAAAAATCCAAATTACAGCACTCAAATTTCATTTAAATCCACTTTAAACACTCCAAATTCAATTGTGTTATGCTTTTTTATCTCACCATCTGGTTCCTTTGTTACGCTTTGGGCCACTTTATTTGTTTATCACTTTTCCACTTTAAAACCATTAATATTACCTACTTCATCGCAAATCAAAAATTCTCGGTGCATTAACTTACTCATGCCTCCTTAAATCCCAGATTGTGATAACAGTGGGACCCGCATACTGCCACGTCATACTGCACTATTGTATTTCTTTATGGACCCACCTTACCTTATTTAACAATCTCCATTTCTCAATCCCTTTATTATCATATGCTGCTGCTTCCAAAAAACCCCCGATTGCGATAACACTAGGACCCATTTCCCTGCCATGTCACTTTGCTTATCGCATAATGCAAATCCTATTGCTAACCATCCATGTCACCTACTCCATCCTGCGATTGAAATACCCCGATGTGATATATTGCATTGAAATTTCACCACTTTGTTACCGCTTTATGTTGTCTGCTCCTAAAAACCCCCGATTGCGATAACACTAGGACCCATTTCCCTGCCACGTCACTTCACTTATCGCATATCACAAATCCTATTTCTCACCATCTGATTTTCCTACTCCATCCTGCGATTGTGATACCCTGATGCAATATATCGCATTGAAAATTCTCCCCGATAATGTATTCACTCCGCTCCACTCTGTGATTGCGATTGTGATATATTTTAATGCACTTACTCCTCCTGCATATTATTATTCTAATTAATAGCTTCTCCCACTTATTGTTTCATTTCCATGCCTTTTTATTACTTTCCATTCCCATGCTTCACGTCACTCCCCTCCACTCTCATCCCAACACGTGGCCAGTATCAGCATGATTTCAAAAGCATAGGCAGGATTTCAGAGGCAGTTACAATTTTTTTCAAGAATTTTTGGCATCACTCGTTTTAAAATATTTTGATATCTATCAGCAAATCTAACATTTCCTCCTCAAAGCTCGAAGACAAATCTCTTATATTGGTCAAGGTATTTATTGTTATTCAAATATTGAAGACCTATTAAAACAACAGGTGATTCTCACCTGAAAGCTGGTTATCTTCCATTTGGTTTCTCCTTTCAATTAGCTACTCCTTCACTTTTGCAGATAAGGGTACAAGTGTTCTTTTCAGTAGGTATATTGCACTTTTTGTGAAGGCAGTTTTTTTCAAGCAACGAGGAGCACTCATCCACCTCAACTCAGCCGCCTCGAGCTCCATGTTACCATGATATGTCTTCATTTCTATTTTAGTTTTATTTTTATATTTTGGATAAGCTCTACTATATGTAGAGGGTTGTAATAAAGTCTCATAAACATATTTTCACTTTTTATGGAGGGTTTTTACAGAACTCCTTTTTGGTATATATATTGTGTAATGCAAGGAGAAAAGGGTTCATAGGTTGTCTATTTCATGGCATACTGTGTGGTATATTGAGTATATAATATATCCATATGCACTCTTGAGGAATCACAAACTGTGTGTTGTGTGTATTTTTTTCCCTTTTGTTTTTACATACTTTATATGCCTTTCTATATTTATCATAAAAGTTCTATGTTATGTTTTTATTAGCCTTGTGAACCTCCAAGACATATGGATCTATTTTTATAAGTCTTGTTCCCAGCTTTCCTGATTCAGTCTGAATTGAAGATAGTTCATAAGCATTCCTTGAGGTGGAATTAAATCATTTTTCATTTTTTTATAAGTCTTTTGATCTAGCATGCATGTTAATCTGTGTTTTCCAGTCTTGATTCATCAAGAATTCCTTATTCATGAGGTCATGTTAGTCAGAAGCATTCCTTGTAATGTGGTTCTTAAAATGTAAAGTGATATTCTTGTAAGTATTTTAAAAGCATTCTTTCACTATACATTTTAGATCTAGAATTTGTGTTACCCTTTCCTCTTAGCAGTGGGCTTCTGTTTTACATATCCACAATTTTTCTTCCATTCTTCTAACCATTAGTCTGAAAAATCAAACTTGCTACCACATCATGCACCAGTGCCATCATATGCGTGAGAGATTCTTATCTGCTCAAAACCCATTTCAATGTGTATCACTTTCAGCCACTTTCCAAAAAACTCAAATCAAATTATAAGAAAATCCCTTGAGCTTAAGATGTATCTGGTCAAGCGCTTGTCACAATCCAAGTGTTTATTCCAGCGCTAACATCTTTTGGTGCATTTGTCGTGAGTCGAAGGCCTTGAAACGAAGTATTCTCCTAATTCTTTTGTTTTATTTTTTATGATCAATTCTTGATGGTGAACAAGAATTGGCAACTTGAAGAATATTGTGATCTTTCACCTGGCGACTCCATGACAAATAATTCAGTGGAATATCCATTGTTATAGCATCATTTATCATCTCTATATACTTGATGACTTATGCATTGGCCTTGGGTAGCCCTTCCATTAAGACTTGGTCATATTTCTCAAAAAAAAAAAAAGTTTAAAATACATACGCAACTCTGCCCAATTTTTTCCGCGTGCACACGCAAGTCCATCCATAGCTGACCCACGTATTTTATTTAAAATATTAAAAAATATAAAATTTCCCTATTATTGAGGCAGGGTTTACAGTTTTTCCTATAACTTAACAACCCCAGCTCGTGGCCTAACTATTCCCCAACTAAAAAAACTAATTTGAAGAAGTATAAATACCCGTCAAGGGAATGGCCTAAGGGAGGAGAGAGAGAATATTATTGATACTATAGCCTGTTATAGCCCTGATCAAGTTTGAGATTTCCCTTGTGCCTCCTGCACTTCCCAAGTTTCAGGAAACCCTTGTTTCCTTGTGATGATCACCCTCATTATATGTGACAGCCTTTGTGCACCATTTATGGAAGAATATTTGTCAGGCTAGGGCTGGACGAATCTGGAGGACAGTTTTTCTCAAGGTCGTGGCAGATCTCAGGTGATTTCTCCACTATTATTTTCTGTACATGTTATCAATAAAAGAAGTACCATCCTGTTCCTGATGTTCATGTGTTATATGTCTCTTATACATGCTTAATAATCTTGAATATTTTATTCCATGTTATCTTTATGAGATCATGTATGTTAATTTTCTAACATCTAGGACATATATGTTGTACAAATAGGTTTTTTTCTTGTTCTTGACTGATTTTTAGGTTATGGAGCACGAGGAGTTGCAGGGGGTTTGAACCCTACAGGATATACTACAAACAAAGGATAAACAGGTAAGATCTGCAATTTTTAATTTCTAGTTTAAAGCATAGAAGTTGGTAATTTGAGTCCTTGTGATGACATGCCCCTTCTATGTTAGATCTTTCAACCCAGGAACTTAGGGTAACTTTTCCCGTAACAGAACTAGTGAATCCACTGGGGATTACATCCATGTAATTCCTAATTTGGGTCGTTTTATCTGTCTTGTGGGTTCCCTGACAGTTTAGTCACATTTTCAGTCTAGTAAGTCTTTTTCCCAACAAGGCAGAAGCCCTAATCCTTTGATCAGGCCTAAGTCTTTCTTTTTTACCATTATTTTTGTTTACGTATGCTACTTTTTCTATACAGAGTCATGTATGCCCTCTTTTTTCTCCAAAAGAACCTGCGTACATGCATTTTTCTTTGGTTACAGTTGTGTATACACGCGTGTTGCTCACATCGAACCCGCGTATGCCTAGGAAAATTTAAAAATATGAATTTTGAGGCCCTGTAAACCTTTCATGTTTGTGGTTGGCCACTCCTGTGGTAACTCTTAGGTTTCTAGACTGTGTTTCTTGTGGATGTATGTCATTTCGTCTCTTTTTCTTGTGAATACCTAGTCATTTTATGGTTTTGCCTATTTTGTGAAGTCACAATTGCGGTTGTAGCACCAAGACCTCTTCTAGGATTTATTGGTTGTTCTGACCATTCAGAACAGTAAGCCTCTCTGTGTTTGATCGTGTTTACCTTATGCATTGATTTGCTTTTGGTTTCTACCTCTTTTTACTTCTTTTGTTTTCTTGACTTCTTGAGACTAGCCTTATAACGAATCTTGAAGTGACATTTTCTTGGGTTGTTGAGCTTTTTCTTGTTGGAAGTGTTCTACTATTCTGAATTAGTTTCTTGAGTCTTTTTATTCTTATTGCTTGTTTGAGTCATGCTACAAAAGTAGCATAGTTGGCTTATGCATTTTGAAGTCTCTTTGTGGCTCACTTTCTCAATTCTGGTCCTTGAGTAGTGTTGTGCTTGTCTCCTTGAAATCTTTTTGTTTCCCTTAAAAGTGAAAAGCCAAAAAAAAATTCTTGTTCGCCTTTGCTTTTAGTTTGGTTTCATTTTTATGGTTTTCATACATTTTGAAGCAATTTGTTAGTTTCTTATTTTTTGTTTGTTTTCTTGGTTTTTAAAGGAGTGTTTCTCTAGATTTATATCTCTTTTATATCAAGTATATTTTGGAATTTTTTGTGCAAAGGAGTTCTTGCTGGGACTTGCCTTGCTTGCCTGTCAAAAGTGATTGAACCATTTCTCCCTAGAAACTCTTTTTGCTTCCTTAGCAAGTAATCTTAGAATTTTCATATCATTGGTAGTTTTTGCACTAGTTGCACTGAAGCATTGTAGTCTTTTTTTATAGTTTTCTAAAGTGTGTGAAGAGTGATAACTAAAAAGAAAAAAGAAAAAATCTTATTTAGTTTCATAGAACCCATTTATAAATATCTTTTCATCGAAAGAAAAATATTGCATTTGCATGTAGTAGGTTTTCATTGATTTATTTTGCGTCGATAAACACCACCAATTTCACTTCCGTATAACTTTAACTTAAGTAACAACCATTTTAAAATCAAGCGCTATAATTAAAATGAACTAGAAGTTTTCGTATTTATCATTAATCATACACCAACTAGCTAGGTCATAGGGCCTTGGAATAGGTGACTAGAGAGTTAACTCTCCAAGGCCACTCAAAACTATCAAACATAGAAATTTTATTAATGAGCAAAATCCAATTCTATTAAGTGGACTGGGAAAGCTCTACCTCTAGAGAGTTAAGCACGAGGGATAGTGAAGGCAGAGAAGAGAGATACCCCCTCTCCTATTTGTTGAATCTTGATCTAAGACCGTTACGCTCGGATGTCGATATGGACTGGTGCCCTTAGTTGCCTCTCCTAGGGACCACATAGGTGACTATGGGGGGGAATACCCATGGTACCCGAGACATAAATTGCATCATTTTCATCATTACTTCTGGAGGGTGCCCTTGCGAAGCTTGACTTGCACTAGAAAAGGATGTTGTCAGAAGGTCAACGTAACTATTTATGTTACCTTCGCTAGTAGGCCTGGGGCATAATTACCCCAAACTATTTTCGGAAGGTCCTCTTACTCTCTTTCTTGTATATTGGTGTCCGGTCCTAATCAACTGGAGTGGAAATACCTGAAGGCCGCTTGATTGACTATATATTAGGGACATTTTAGAGTGTGCTCTTTTCTCCTAGATTTCTTAGCTTATTATATTTTTTGAGTCTAATTAATCTCATAAAGTGGTTGACTAATCGCCTCATCGATCAAGGAGGCTTCTTGGGCTTTCCCCTGCGAGTGTCGAGCCTTCTTCAAGAAGGCATAGGAGTAATTTAGTGGGTGAATTTTATCCTATGGTTTCGAATGAAACGGAGAGTGATCCTCTGTTTGGGATTTTTGTTTTTGTGGGTGGTCCTAGTACTAGTGCTATTGTAGAGAGGAGTACTCCACTCATCTCTAGAGTCTTGTTTCCAGCAGAAGAAGTTGAAGTTGAATAATTTCCTCAGTTTCCTAAGAATCCTTCATCTCCTCTTCCTGCTAGTTTTCCTGACGTACTTTTGTACATTAGGCCTGAGTCTCAAGGAACGACTAGTCCTTTCCCTTCATATCCCTTTCTTTTGATGGCCATGGCTAGGAACACAGCTTCGACTATGAGCACTACAAGTGTTCATGCTTCTCTTTCAGTCGAAGGAGGAGGTACTATTTCCATTTTGACAATCACTTCTAGTGCTGCTATTTTTGGCTCTACTTTTATTTTGTCTTTGAGTGGAAGCACCCAAGCATATGCTTCTCAATCTGGCCCCTTTTATTTTGGAATGCCTTCTAGTGGGATTCCTTTTATCTCCTTTACCACTACTTCAGCTGTCTCCGTGCCTATTCCTTCTATGGCTAGTGGATCAGCTTCATTTCAGGGTTTCCCCTTTGGAAGTGGGAATATTCCTCATTCAAACCCTTCCTTAGGATCTATGCCTTTCAACTCTCAAAATCAACGATTCAATCCTTTCACCGAAGGTCAAGGCTATAATTTTTTTCAGGATGGAACCCTGCTCTTATAGGGTTAGGAGCTAGGAGTTAGTTTTTCTCTGGTCAACAAGGGAATGTTCCTTTCCCTTCGGTAGGTGCTTCTCATGGATTTTCTCCATTCGCCAATTCTTGGAACCCTTACCAAGGGGTTTATTCCTCTTTTAACACTTTGATTGGAGGGAATATCCCTGTTTATAGTAACCCTATGATGGGATGGGATCCTTCTCCAAATTTTGGGTCACAAGGCTTCTCTTATGGCTCAGTATTTTCTACGAACAACATCTAGATACCTGGTGCCTCAACAAATC
Organism: Pinus albicaulis; assembly: GCA_034641835.2. Lineage (NCBI taxonomy): Eukaryota > Viridiplantae > Streptophyta > Pinopsida > Pinales > Pinaceae > Pinus > Pinus albicaulis. The sequence continues at coordinate 1,038,059,198 of CM076578.1, forward strand.
TAGGCTATTATTTTCATAATGTGGGGAATCCTTCCTATGGGGATGGAATTCCCAGGCTCCTCCGTGCTTACCATTCCTAGAAGCTTTAAACTTGCCAGATTTATCAAAATTCACTAACGATCCTATTCGGTATAGTTTGGGTTGGCGTCCGGTCCCCACTAAACTAACCTCAGACATTCCAAATTTTGAAGGGAAGACTGGTGAGGATCCGAAGAACCATATCATCACTTTCCACATATGGTGTTCGTCAAACTCTCTTATCGAAAATTTAATTAGGTTGAGGTTATTTCAATGAACCCTAACTGGGAATGTAGAAAAATGGTACATTAGGCTGACAGGGGGAAGTTTTGCTACTTTTGGTGAGTTGGCTACTATGTTCTTAAACCATTTTTAGTTGCCTATCCATTATGATGTCAGGACTAATCTCTTGGCCAATTTCCAGCAGGACAAAGAAACTCAGACTTTTTATCATATTCAAGAAATGGAGGAGAAGGAAGAGGCTAATCAAAGCCCAAAATCCGAATGAGTTCCTTCTCGAATGGTTTCTGAAATCTCTGCAGCCAAAAATCTCAAAGGATGTATCCCTTTCAGGGGTATTTTCTAAAGAGTGGGCTATTTTTAGGGCTCATTATCTAGAACTGATCTATTCTCAGTCTGTTTTCCTTAATAAAATCTTGTCGGATGCTCCTCACTCCAAACATGGCCCGCATGGTGACGGACTTATCAGTATGATCGATAGTGGTACGGTTAACCTTCTAAAAAAATTGCAGCAGTTGTCTATACAATATTCTCCTTCTGTTTAGGCTACACCTTTATGGTCAACTCCTTCTTAGCCCTTCACCATTAATGTCGTTCAATCTTCTCACCCCAAAGGAAATCAACAATCCGATGGGAAGAAAAAGGGGAGGAATAATAAGAATAAATACAAGGATGGGAAGGGTAATGTGAATAGATCCAACGATCATGTTGGAGAGGGTAAGAGGGATAATAAAAAGAAGGTTAAGTTTCCATTCAAGTTGTACACTGGAGACCATATTACTCACCTCTGCCCGAAAATTCAAGCTGATCAATGCTTGTTAGCTGAAGAGGGTTCTTCTAGCTCCTAGGTTCTACTGACAAACCCTTTTCCCCAAGGGTAGCAATTTCTTGCTGGCATGAATGCGAATACTAGAGCTCCCTCTATGGGAAACTAAGAAGGGGAAAATCCATCAAACATATACATGATGAGTGCTCACGCAGATATCTCTATGAGATCTCATGATTATGGCAAAGTTGAGTCTTTGAAAGCTAAAGGTGCTCCTAATAATGTCGAGCCACTCCATATAGAGAGGCCTGCAGTTGAGCCTATACCTCAGATGTTGAAAGTTTCTACAAAGAATACGATGATCAATCCTAATGCCAAGGCTGCCCATAACTACTCGATTGTAGAAGATATGGATCAAAGTTCTTGCGCCATGTCTGCGTTAGAGGTACTCCAGTCATGTCCTGCACAAAGAAGTGCATTTATGATTTCCATTAGGGTTGTTGATCCAAATAATTCTTTGATGATCACATTTGACATGTCGACTTTCAAAAACATACTTCCTCATCATATGGCTTTCCATATTAAGTCTACATATCAGAAGTTTAATATATTTCAAACAGTTATCGATGAGGGTGCTCGCACATATGTGATTTCTCTTGCATGCTGGAAGGATATTGGATCTCCTTCAGTTGTCCCTTCTGCTACTCTTCTGACTATGTTTGATGGTTATTCTCACAGGCCACATGGAATTTTTCTGACTTTACCCATATGTGTTGGGGGTAAGACTATTAATATCGAGGTCGACATAGTTGATGCAACTCTAGACTACAACCTTCTGTTGGGGCAAAACTAGATTTATGAGATGGATGCTATTTCATCCTCATTATTTTTCATTTTATGTTTCCCTCACAAAGGGAGGATTGTCATTGTTGATTAGATGGACCATTCTCCTGTAGATCTAAATGCATTCACTAACTTGACTCTTCTCTTGGTGAATGATACCAAGCAACCTATTGAGAATTTTGGGGTTGGAATGTATACATATTTGATGGGTAATTTTTATTTTCTACCTCCTTCGGTTCATATCAATTCTATTTCATCCTCCAGGGTTCCTACTCGAAGAGATTTATTTCAAACTCATTATTTTTCAGACCCTTGGACCTTGCATTCTCCTACCTCCACATTAGAATAAGGCCAAGTGGGTGGAATGGAATTTCCTGTGTCTGCAGCTAAGATTGCTTATCGATCTATTGTTGACTCCGCATACTCCATGCCAGTTTCTCTTTCACTAGAGAAATTGGATGGAGATGTGGCTCCTGCTTGGACTCTTAGTTCATCTTCTGCTCAGGATTTCTTTGATACCACTCTTCCATATAAAGAGGCCATCCTTGAAGCAATGACTAGTGTAGAGAGACTGTGGCATGATTTGCATCATCAGTCCTATTTTCTACCAGACTTGCGAGAAGTTGAAATTTTTTTTTCTAGCCTTCAGTCTTCTGGTCCTGTTCACCCAGTCTTGAACCACTTAGCACTAGCATAGGTATTTGCTGAAGGGAACATGGCTGTCATTTTTGTTACTACCCTAGTGAACATCTCCAAAGATCCCAACATTATTGAGAATGTCTTCATTAGAGCTTAATGTTCCCCTGAAGAGATTCAGACTTACACCGATCTCTTTCGAGAATTTCGGGATGTGTTTTCTTGGTCTAATGAGGAAAATCCTGGTATAGATCCATCTATTTTCCAGCGTGATATCAAGACATATGAAAATGCTAAGCCTATTCGGCAAAAGCATCATCTGTTCAACCCTAGGAAGGTTGTAGATATCAAAGCCGAGGTGGAGAAGCTGCTAAAGGCAAGTTTCATATACCCCGTTCCATTAACTGATTGGGTTTCGAATCGACTTCTTGTGGACAAGAAGCAAGGAATGATCCGAATTTGCATCTATTTCAGGGATTTGAATAAGGCATGTCCTAAAGATAATTACCCCATGCCATTTATATATAAAATTATCGACGACTGTACGAGGAATGAGATTTTCTCCTTCATGGACGGTTTCTCAGGATATAATCAGATCACTATCTATCGTGAAGATCAGCATAAGACTTCTTTTATTTTCCCTTGGGGTACCTTTTCTTACACGAAGATGCCTTTTGGCCTTAAAAATGTTGGAGCTACCTTTCAGCGGGATATGTCCTATGCCTTCCAAGACATCAAAAATATTATCGAGGCATATTTGGATGATTTAGCTACTCATTTTCGCAAGAGGATTGATCATCCTTCACAACTTCGTCAAGTTTTTGAGTGATGCGGTATTACAAAACTCAGTTGCACCCTAATAAGTGTTTTTTCGCTGTCACATCCGGTCAGTTGTTGGGATTCATTATGTCTATGGAAGGGATTCGGGTAGATGCCTTCAAGGATGAGGCAATACTTCAGTTTCCTCCCCCGTCTTTGATCCGTCAACTTCAAAGTCTACAAGGTAAAGCCAATTTCTTACGGAGGTTTATCGTGAATTATGCCCAGATTAAAAAGGGATTTATGAGGTTGTTAAAGAAAGGAGTTCCATTTTTTTGGGATGAATTTACCCAAAATTTGTTCGATTCTTTGAAAAAAACATTGACCTCTACTCCATTACTGAGTCCACCTAATTATAGCAAAGATTTTCTCTTGTATCTCACTACAGAAAAATCTACCATAGGTATGGTTATGGTTCAGGAAGAGTATCCTCTTTGTGAGCATGTTGTATACTACCTTAGTCAAGGCTTAGTGGGTCTTGAACTCTGGTATTCTCCGATTGAGAAACTAGCTTTGGCAGCTATCCATGTTGTCTAGGAGTTCATACATTATATCCTCCTTAATAAAACTTATGTTTTTGGGGCAGTTAGTCCATTTCAATTTTCTCTCAGTAGGTGAGTGAGTGGGGGGAAATACAATTGATGGATTGTTATTTTCCAAGAGTTTGATCTCGAATTCATGTCTGCCAAATCCAAGAAGTCATTGGTATTTGCGGAGTTGATTTCTGATTTTCCCTATGGAGAAGAGATTTTTTATGAAGAATCATTTCCTGATGAATATCTTTTTCTCATTTCTTCATAGGATCCTTGGTATGGAGATCTCATAGTCTATCTCCAGACTCTGAAGTTTCCCTTAACTATTTCGAAATATGAGCATCGAAAGTTGTGTCACTTAGCTAAAAGTTATTTGATTATCAATGACAATCTATATCGTCACAAGGTCGATTCGATCCTTAGACGTTGCTTAACTCTTGAAGAAGTTGAGGTTGTGCTGAATGATTTCCATAGTGGAGTTTGTGGTGGTCATTTATCTGGGCTTGTTACAGCCCAAAAAATATTGCGTGTAGCATGCTTTTGGCCCTCAATTTTCAAAGATTGTGTTGAGGCAGCCAAAAGTGTCATCCCTGTCAAGTGTATACTCAGAATATGCATGCTCATCTAGCTCTACTATTTCCTGTCATTACTGTCGGTCCATTCACAAAGTGGGGTATTAATTATACTACTTGTAACCCACCTTTGGCTAACGGTCATAAGTACATTATTGTAGCTTTAAACTACTTTACGAAGTGGGTTGAGGCTATGCCTACTTTTGGGAATGATGGTGAGATAGTAGCCCTGTCACTATTTAACCAAGTCATTTCTCGCTTTGACATCCTGAAAGAGATTGTCACTAACCATGGCAGTCATTTCCAAAACATTATGATGGCTGAATTGGCTCTCAAATTGGGTTTTCGGCAAGAGCATTCATCTCCTTATTATCCTCAGGCCAATGGGAAAGTTGAAGCCGTTAACAAATCCTTGAAGACAATTCTTCAAGGGAAAATTGCTAAATCCAGATCTAATTGGCACGTCATGTTGTACCCTGCACTTTGGGCATACCGTATGTCTGTAAAGACTGCAACCAGTTTCACTCTGTTTTAACTAGTTCATGGGTTGGAATCTATATTTCCTATTGAATGTGAAATTCATTCCCTTAAGCTAGAAGTTGAGCTTCTTACTAACACTTCTAATCTCAAAGAACGCCTTATCCATCTAGAACATCTCAATGAGCAGCACCAAGATGAAGCTATGATGAATGAAGCGCATAAGAAATGAGTGAAGGTTCAATACGATAAGGCGATCAAGCCTAGGGTTTTCTCTAAAGGTGACCTTGTCTTGGTTTATGCCGAAGTGAAGGATGCCTTGGGGGTAGGCAAGTTCAAATCCATGTGGTATGGCCCCTTCATTGTCAAAAAGGTCCTGAAAAAGGGACCCTATGCCTTGTTTGTCTTTTATAGGAATGAGCTGGAAGAGCCCAGAAATGGGCTCTTTTTGAAGAAGTATTATGCCTAGGTTTCAACCTAGCATTTTCTTTGTTCTATATATTGTATTTTTGTACATGTCTGTTTTTCAATTTTTGGTGTGACTTTGATGATTTTGGTCTACTTTGGTAGGTATATTGGATCAGATGAGTCATTTTGGCTTTGCCGATGGTGATAGTAGACATACCCGGAATTTGGCTTTCGCGGCTTGGGTAATTCACTATCCATCTGGTCAGTTGCTAGTCTCAAGAGATGTCTGCATTAGTCCTGCTTCGAAAAATGTGCCAGAATACACTGCAGTGGTCAATCTACTCTCGGAGGCAATATCTCTTGGTGTTGATTCATTAGTAGTTTACTTGGATTCACAACTGGTGGTTTCACAATTAAACAACACTTATCGTGTCAAAGACCCATTTTTGCATCAATTGTTTTTTAGGGTACATTTGTTACAATGTTCATTTCAATTTATTACGTTCATTCATATTCCTTGATCTGATAATCAGTTAGTAGACTCATTAGCTAATCAAGCACTTGACTGTCACATTAAGCATTCAATACTTTAAAAATATCAAAAGCATCGTTCATGATTGTACATTTGGGACAATCACATCATATAAAATTTCTATATATATATATATATATCAAAGTGTTCAAAATATACAAAATTGGACCATCATGTCCTACAAAACTAGGGCTTATGCTCGATCATGTTTGTCATCAAAAATAATAATATAGTCATCCGATCAAATCTAAATCTACTCCTGAGGCCCCTGCCCAAAAGTTGTGTTTTGATAGAGCACAATAGTAGTAGCTACACGGCAGAATAACCGTACCCAGTCTCATGGTACTCCAACCACCCTCCTCTAGATATCCTCAGGAAGATCCTTTATAGCTTCCATCGTTACTTTGTGAGTTAAACTCTACAATTTTCTCTGGATGGCATGGAGGGTTCTTCCTGGGTCTTCAGCATCCGCCTCACCTCCACAATGCTTATTTCATGGGTAGCCCTCTGCTCTAACTAGTCTCATGTCTACATCATGATCATTAAAATTTTGTAAGTCATATTGTCCTATCAAAATCATTTTTCATTTCTCATATAATTTGAAAAATTAAAACAAAATCACATAATAGAAAAAAATCATTGTGCAATATTACCAATTGCACCCCATGCTACTCCAGGTGGAAGAACCAAATCAGGATCTACTCTAAAATCCATCCCAGCATAGGGATAGTCTTCTACTGAGATGACCTGCTCTTCCCACCACTAGAAGAACTCATCATCCCATGTAGTTTGAGGAACTTCACTTCCCCCCAATCTCTTCATAAAGTCTGCCCACTTGGTTATTCTTAGATCTCTTGGGCTACTTATGGAGGAGATGATCTTGGGTCGAAGCCTTGGGACTCTCCCAAAGAAGAATGTCAGCATAATAGTACAATATCTAAAGTGTTTTTCCTTAACCTTCCAGATGGAAGTCAATTGTTTCTTCAAATTATCTAATAAGGTTGTGCACCAATCATAGAGATGGGCCAAGCACTCCACTACCAGGCTCATATGAGTACGTGAGGCCTCGTGAAGGGATGTCGACCCTACCACTCTGCCAATAGTGAAGATAAGGATTTTCATGTACAAATCACATACATCCTTTATTGGGATCTGAGTCCCCACCTTATTTGCACCATCCACACAGTAGACCTGTACATAGTCATCTACATTAAGCCCTCCAGTGTTCTTACCATGCAAATCAACTGGTTCTCCCCTCTAGGAAATTACAGTGATAAAATAGATGTCTTCTAGATCAAACCTCAATGGAATATGATCAATCATAAAACAATCTCCATATGGTTCCGAATAATTGACCAACATCTTGAGCAATCAAGTATTGGTTTTCATATTTGGCATTTTGAAAAATTTCAATAAACCACAGCTCTGAAGTATATCTAATGATTGTCGGTCCTCCATCACTTCATTATCAATTTCATTGTGCTCTCTTTCCCTCCAACTAATAGTCATCCTAGACAATTTCATCCATTGACCCATAATATATTAGTTTTTGAATTCCGCTTTGCACATACGCGACTTAATTTGGACACAGTCGTGCCTATACACGAGTTGCTCGTGAAGAACCCGCGTATATGCAGAGGGTTTCAATAAAAATATATTTCCTATCGTCAAAAATCTAAAAAAATGCTTGAAATAGGAATGAACTTGATAAATAAGATGAGTACAAGACTTACCTGACTGGTTTTAGTTGATTCGATGGTCTGCTTCTATGTTTGCAAGAAGGGGTTTTTTTGCTCTGGAGCTCTTTTTCCACTTCTGCACTGGACAAATGACCAAAATGTGAGTCAAAATCCTTATTTATGCCAAAAATTTGAAATTTTTCACAAATTTAATTTGTGTCTATTTTTTTAATTTGATTAAGGCCATTTAACCTTTTGGCTTGTAAGTGGTCGGAAAATTTATTTTCAAGTACATTCTGGTGAATTTGAGATATTTCCAATTTTCCTTCAGATCCATGACTGCTGACCCGACATGGCAGGTATTTGATTCTGATTTCGCATATAGGTTAGGGAATACACTTTCTGTTGCATTTTTGCATACTAGCCTCCATTCTAATCACTTTCCATAGGGTCGACCCCATCATGTCATGACTATTTAATCAATTTCACTCGCCGATTTTTTAAATCATGACTTTGTGGTAGAGCCATCCTTTACATGGGCTTCCTAGTTAGTTCCTCGCTAGCATTTTTCGCCCATGCTACAATTTTTCTAGGCTCGGGAGTCCTCTTTAGTCCTGCCATGAATTATGCATTGAAGCTTCATTCTTCTTCTTCTTTTCTATCTTTATTCTGACCATTTACCTTAGATGCTCCCATTGTTGTTGATTTGTATTAATGCATTGCATATTGATTACTTGTTTATCTTGGCCTTTAGCTGGCTTCATTTGGACTCATGTTTGAGCCCTCTTTTGACCATGTCTCTTTGTACAAGTTAACCATGCAATCACTTAGCCTTTTCGACTTGACACCTTTACCCATGGATGGAACACCCCTTTGAGTGTCACTTACCAGTTTTTTCCACCTTGCATTGAGCATAGGATTGTTCCTATCCCCGGAACTAGAGCATATGTTTACCAACACTAGTTCTATACATTGTAATATAGGCATTCTTTTATTCTTTTCAGGCTTTGAAATATGAAAAACACAATAAAAATTAAATATTTGAAAAAAAACAGCTGGAACGGGACAATACTTCCATACTTGATGGCAGCTACAGTGTTAGTTGTGTCACCCTTTAAAAAAGCACAAAAAAGCTAAGTCTTTTATCCATTTGGAATGGTTTTATCTTTTGACTTAGGAGAAGCCATAACCTTATTATCGGGTCAATACTCCCCTCGGTTGGTTATCTATTCCAATCATATGGATGGCTTGTTTATGCCTCCTACATGACAAACTTATACAAAGTTATTATTTGCTGCCATAGTAAAAAAGAGTCATGTTTTTGTTCAAGGGAATTTAGCCTAAGTCGGCCTTTCTGCAGTGTCTCTTGACTCATTTTTCAGTTGGTCATACCAGTTTTTTCAGTATCTTGTCTATCACATCAGTTATTTGGTCCTTTGCTCGTGATGGTTTGAGAAGGTCTCCATTGAATTCTTGTTGGTGGGTTTGTCTCTTATCGAATTCGACATATTGCTCTGAGAGTAAACCTAGAGCTACACCCTAGCCCTATTTACATAATTGATAGGTGACCTTGTGCTCAACATTTGATCAACATCATGGGTCTTTTACTGAGTGGTTTCCCTTGTGTTCAATTTCAGCTTACATTATCACACCTGGGATTCATGCAGTACCTTGATTTCCATTTGACCCTATCGGTGGATATCTCGCCTCTTTATTAGCTTTCATTATTGTTTGGTTCAAAGGGTTTCTGTCCTGCACTAGCTACATTTTGTGCATGCCAGAAAAGTAATTCAGGTCAGTTTCTCCACTTTACTTCGTCTAATTCCTTCCAAATCTTGGCCTCTATGTTACACTCGCATTGGACAGATGTGGGATGCCTTAATGCCTTCCTTCTAGCAGATATCTTCCCATCAACTCCGACTCATTTATCTGGGAATAAGGTATAGATTCCTTTTGTCAGTACGTTAGGGTTTACAGTCATCAGTGCCAGCCTCCTTTGCTATTGATGGTGAGAATACATCAATGTATCCTGATTGATAGATTCTTTCAAGTGTTCGACTTCAACTCATTTACTCGCACTTGTTAGATTGTAATAGGGCACCTTGACATTCATTATCATTATCAGTGGGTTGTCTCACGTTTATTAACGGTATACATCAATGATCGGTAATCAAACGATTTCTCACATGGTCTACCTTAGCTCGTTTATTCCCATTGTGTAGAATTGTGCCATGGTGATCGGTGAAGACCTCGAGTTTGCATTAGCATGCTTTGGTTCACTTTAACAACTCCTTCAGTTTTCTACCAATGACACCATCCACCCTTATATGTTGCAGTTTCATCACAGTAAAATCTATATGTTGGCGCCCGAGTTGTGTGTTGTACCATTTGTTCCACCACTTATGATTCGGTACTTGGAGATTCAGTTGTGACTTCAGTGATCAGATATCTATGCGGCATCATTGATCAGTCTTTTATATGTGATACTTGGACATGATTTTGACTTATACTTCTTTGAAATGATCAGATGATTCATTATGTACTTTACATTTCAGTTATACTTGTATACATATTGGATCCGCTCCATACTTGATATTTGGACATGATTTTATTTCACTAATCATGGGTATTATTGCCTCATAGATGAGATATCTTTCTGGTTTCTATCACTGGTTTTTGGCAGGCTGAAATCTAGTGAAGTCCTCTCTAGTCCTCGCAAGGTTCTTTCTATGCACATAATACATTTCGGCCATCATGTACCCTTCTAACATCATATATTAGGGGGCATATGTTATAGCATCATTTATCACCTCTATATACATAATGAATTATCCATTGGCCTTGGGCAACCCTTCCATTTAGACTTGGTCATATTTTTCAAAAAAACAATATTTTTAAAATCCATACGTGACTCTACCTAGTTTTTTCCGCATGCACACGCGGGTCCATCCATAGCTAACCCGTGTATGCTATTTAAAATATTAAAAAATATGAAATTTCCCTATTATTTAGGTGGGTTTTACGGCTTTTCCTGTAACTTAACCACCTCAGCCTGTGGCCTAATTTTTCCCCAACTAAAAAAAACTAATCGAGGAAGTATAAATACCCCTCAAGGGAATTTCCTAAGGGAGGAGAGAGATACTATTATTGATATTATAGTCCGTTATAGCCCTGATCAAGTCTGCTATTTCCCCTATGCCTCCTGTACTTCCCAAGTTTCATGAAACCCTTGTTTCCTTGTGATGATCACCCTCATTCTATGTGACATCCTTTGTGTACCATTTATCGAGGAAGCTTTGTGAGGCTATGGCTGGACGAATCCGGAGGAAGGTTTTGCTTAAGGCCATGGTAGAACTCAAGTGATTTCTCCACTATTATTTTATGTACATGTTATCAATAAAATAAGTACCATCTTGTTCCTGATGTTCATGTGTTATATGTCTCTTATACATGCTTAATAATCTTGAATATTTTATTTCATGTTATGTTTATGAGGTCATGTATGTTAATTTTCTAACATCTAGGACATATATGTTGTACAACTAGGTTTTGTGCTTGTTCTTGGCTGATTTGAAGGTTATGGAGCACGAGTATTTACAGGGGGTTTGAACCCTACGGGATCTACTAAAAGCAAAGTATAAATGGGTAAGATATTCAATCCTCACTTTCTAGTTTAAAGCATAGAAGTTGGTAATTTGAGTCCTTCTTGTCATGGCATGCCCCTACTCTGTTAGATATTTCAACCCAGGACCTTAAGGTAGCTTTTCCCATAACATCCCTAGTTTCGTAATGTCGAAAGCCTTCTCTTCCATCTTAGCTCAAAGGTTTTCTCCTTTAAATTTTTTGGCAATTCATGGTTTTCCTAATCTAGTGCCTTCTACAGATGAATGGAAAAATCATCTTTTAAGATTTCGAGGAGATGAAGATGAACATCTCGCTAAGTACCTGATTTCATTTCATGAGCTTATGCACTTGCTGGATGTGTTTTAGGAAGATTTCCTCATGAAAATATTTGTGTTTTCCCTTGATGGAGATGCATGAAAATGGTTCTAGTCCTTACCTGTTGGTACTATTTCTTCTTTAAGGGAATTTCATGAAATGTTTCATCATTATTGTAAAGGACTATATTCATTTGAGTTGTTGCTTGATAACTGCGATGAATAATTTGAGTGTTATGTTTAGAATGATAAAGTATATCCTTCCAGCAGTGTTATGGAAAAATTTTATGAAGAGTTTGAAAAAGGTATGGATCCATATCAGATTGATACGGATCCAATTCTTCCTAGTTCTTAGGATGAAGAATCTGATGAGCATGATGTTCTTTCTTTGGAACTTGATATATTGCTGGCATTTAGTTCTATTGGTTTAAGTGCCTCCAACGCGTTTTTTGTCCAAGAAATTAATCAATAGCTTAAATAAGGTTTTTTTTCCCTTAAATGTAATGAAACATACGTAGTTAATGACTTGTTTCAAGGAGGACAAGAGCAGCCTAGTTTTATTGACATAGAAAATTTAAAAAAACAACGACTTGGTCTTTTGGATCATCTAGACATTCCTCATATGTTTCATGATCCGATTGCTAATTGGATGGATTCATTTTCAGCAGGGGTCTCCAATATAGCAGCAGTTGAAATGACACACATGGTTTATAGTAGTAAGTAAAGGTTTCTACTTTGTTTCTTACTGGATATATTATATCCCTTGTGGGTCTTTTCAACAGTTGCATGCAAGAGTTTCTGTCTACTGGTCAAACGATTTTATGGTTGCATTGGAAATCAAGTTATACTTGATTAGGAAAATTTTCAGCTGATTAGAAGTAGGAGGATGAATAAGCTCGACACTCAAGTATTTATTTTTAGTTTTAGATTGTAGTTTGATTTCCGTAATTCAGTCATGTTGAAATAAGTTGCAGAAGATTGAAATCTGGCTTATGAATCCATTACCCAATGGTTAGGCATGTTGGTATTTTTGAGTTAATGAGTAGAATTGTTGGTTGGAGAAATAAGGGTTGGACAAGACACTGGAACTACAGTCCTTGAAGCCTCACAGGGATGACCTCATCCCCAATAGGAGCCACTATTAACACTGCAATTTTTTGAAGGCTGGTCACTATTGTAGTTGTGTCTTTGATCCTCTCTTGTCTCTTAACCTATGGTTGAAGGTCTTGGAAGGTTAAAATGTATTATTTTTTTATCATTTTTAAACCAAAATCCAAATTCCAGTGCTAAAATTCCATTTAAATCCACTTTAAACCCTCCAAATTAAATTATTTTATGCTTTGTTATCTCATTGTCGGGTTCCTTTGTTATGCCCCTATAGCGTTTAAACACTTCAAAACTCCTTTGTTACGCTTTGGGACGCTTTATTTATTTATCAATTTTCCACTTTAAAACCATTAATAGGCCCTACTTCATCGTAAATCGCAAATTCCTAGTGCATTCACTTACTCCTGCTTCCTTAAATCCACGATTGCAATAACAATGGGGCCCTCCTACCGCCACGTCATACTGAACTATATTATTGCTTTGTGGACCCAACTTACCTTATTTCGCGACCACCATTTCGCAATCCCTTTGTTATCATCTGCTGCCACTTCCAAAAAACCCCTGATTGTGATAACACTAGGACCCATTTCTATGCCACATCACTTCACTTATCGCATATCGCAAATCTTAATTCTAACCAACCATGTCGCCCACTCCGTCCTGCGATTGCGATACCCCAATGTGATATATCGCATTGCAATTTCGTCACTTTGTTACCGCTTTATGTTTCCAACTCCTAAAAACCCCTGATTGCAATAACATTAGGACCCATTTCCCTACCATGTAACTTCAATTATCACATATCACAAATCCTATTGCTAACTATCCATGTTTGCTACTTCGTCCTGCAATTGCAATACCCCGATGCGATAAACCACATTGCAATTCCACCCCGATAATGTATTCACTCTACTCCACTTTTTGATTGTGATTATGATATATTTTAATGCACTTACTCCTCCCGCTTATTATTATTCCACTTAATAGCTTCTCCCACTTATTGTGTCATTCCCACACCTTTCGCTCACTTTCCATTCTCGCACTTCACTTCACTCCCCTCCACTCTCATCCCGACACATGGCCAATATCATCATGCTTTTGAAAGCATGGGAAGGAATTCAGAGGAAGTTACAGGAATTTTTCACGAATATCTAGTAGCACTTGTTTTAAAAGATTTTGATATCTATCAGTAAATATAACAACGCCTCCTCAAAGCTCGAAGACAGATCTCTTATCTTGGTCAGGGTATTTATTGTTATTCAAAATTGAATACCTATTAAAACAAGATGTGTTTATCACCTGAAAGGTAGTTATCTTCCAGTTGGTTACTCCTTTCAATTAGTTGCTACTACAATTTTGCAGATAAGGGTATAGTTGTTCTTTTCAGTTGGTAGATTGCACTTTTTGTGGAGGAATTTTTTTTTCAAGAAACGAGGAGCAATCATCCACCTCAAATAAGCCACCTTGAGCTCCATCCTGCCATGATCTATCTTCATTTCTATTTTATTTTTATTTTCATGTTTTGGATAAGCTCTACTATGTGTAGAGGGTTGTAATAAATTCTCAAAAACAAATTTGTAGTTTCTATGGAGGAATTTTACAAAACTCATTTTTTGTATATGTACTGTGTAATGCAAGGAGAAAACGGTTCGTGGGTTTTCAATTTCATGGCATATTGTTTGGTATATTGAGTATATAATATATCCAGATGCACTCTTGAGGACTCACAAACTGTGTGGTGTGTGTATTTTTTCCCTTTTTTTTTTACATACTTTATCTGTCTTTCTAGATTTATCATAAAATTTCTATCTTATGTTTTTATTAGTCTTGTGAACCTCCAAGACATATGGATATATTTTTTTAATTCTTGTTCCAAGCTTTCCTGATTCAGTGTGAATTGAAGGTTGTTCATAATCATTCCAGAATTAAATCATGATTCATGTTTTTATAATTCTTTTCATCTAGCATTCATGTTAATCAGTTTTTGTCAATCTTGATTCATCAAGCATTCCTGATTCATGAGGTCATGCTAGTCAGAAGCATTCCTTGTAATGGGATTCTTAAAATGTAAAGTGAGATTCTTGTAAGTCTTTTAAAAGCATTCTTTCACTATACATTTTAGATTTAGAATTTGTGTTACGCTTTTCTCTTAGCAGTGGGCTTTTGATTTACATATCCACTATTTGTCTTCCATTCTTCTAACCATCAGGCTACAAACTCAAACTTGCTACCACATCATGCACCAGTGCCCTCATATGCGTGAGAGATTCTTATCTGCTAAAAACCCATTTCAGTGTGTATGAGTTTCAACCACTTTCCAAAAAACTCAAATCAAATTAGAAGAAAAGCCTTTGAGCTTAAGATGTGTTTGGTCAGGTGCTTGTCACAATCCAAGTGTTGATTCCAATGCTAACATTAAGAATGGATTTATGTTCTCTTGATCTGCAAATTCTCGCTCCTTTTGGACTATCCAATCTTGAATTTCTTTCTGCGACAAGTGACACATAAACATATCCATCAAGCAAATCCCAGTCCTGGCAAAGAAACCATTTTTTGGTTGGTTTGGGCTTGACCCAGGTTCGATCTATGCTTCTCACCAACAATACCCTTGATCACTGGCCCCTTCAGCAATTATATTAAAGCATATCGCAGTCTTACCTGAGGTGACTTATGGGTGGTTGCAGAACTAGGTTTCTACAGCCTTGAGGGACTACATGATGTGGATATTCTAATGTTCTAATATTATCCTTTAACATGAATAAAATTATTATGTTGTATTAAACACTTGAATTACTTCTCCACATTCAACTAAACATATAAAAAATACCATAAAATGCACTTTTATAATGCACAACTAGAAAAATAACTTCACAACAACTTATATTAAGCTAATAGACAAGAATATATAGGCACATAAAATATCTTTAAAAAAAACTTCTTCTTTTCTATTAATATGGATCTTTCTAGTAAAATCCTTTATCTGACCTGCGCACACAGCTACATGTGGTATATGCACTAAGCTGTAGACTCTTCCAAGTTATTTGGGAACTCAACTACAAAGCCTTTCCTTTGCTACAAAATACAGATACAACTAGCACGTGACCATAAAACTACCATGATTCATCCATTATTATTCTTCACATATCTCATCAGCATATCATTACATCTCTTTATATAGCATTACATCGTTACAAAACCATGGTCCAAATATCATGGGCTAATAAAAATATAAGAAAATATAACCCAAGCCCATTACAAAAGGAGGGGCTTCAACCCACCCCAAAGCCCCTAAGATACCTTGTGGTATCTCCAAAATGTTGTGTTGTGTGGTATAATTCACTCTTTGCTCCTCAAAATGCAGAGACTTCGCCGAAATCGAGACCAAGTTGGGTTTCACCCAACAACCAAGGCTCAATCTGCTAAATTATCTTGATAAAAAGTGGCAAGAATAGGGGATAAAGTGTGGAATCCTCCTGGGCTATGACCAAAAAAGAGACGAGGAAGAGGACATGAAGCTCAAATTCTAGGTCATGGTGGGTCAGAAGGAGGGATTCTGAGAGAGAATAAAAAATGACTGTGTGGACACTAATTTGACAAGAGGATACTAATTAGGGTATCCATGAGCAGGTAATCTCTACCGTTAGGCTATGACATGCATACAGGAAGTGGAAAATTTTGTGACTTGGTAGGGTCGGACCTAAGGCATAAAAAGTGTTGACGGTAAAAAATGAAAAATTGGTGAAAATAACATACCCCTATATGTCATTAGAAGCATCATACCTCAGACCTGGTGTAATAAATGGTAGTCTCTGAAGATAAAAACAAAATTTCACTCCCAAGTCCTCCTGCAAAAGGTAGACTGAAAAATAGATTATAAAGCTCAAAAAACCCCTTTTAACCCAAAAATGAAAAAAGGAATATTCCTCAATATGCCAAAAAAGGTTATAAAGGGAACTCATACCTCTCTAGTTGGTCGTTATGAACTTGTGAAGAGAGGAGAAGAGAGCTTCCAAGGGTTTGATAGTAATAGCAAGGAGGAGCAAGTGTCCATCTTCAACCAAGTACATAAAAAGCACCTCTTTCTCAATCATTTCCTACACGGGATGTTTAAGTACAATTTTTTTTAAGTCAAGTTTTTTGTTTTCATAGGGAAAAACCTCCGACAGTGGGCTGCAATGACCAAAATTATGTCAGAGATTCCTGGTCGTAGGCATGACATGGGATTCCTGCGGCTAGGGTCAAATTTTTCCCATTGCAAGGGTGCGGCCGAGGAGAAAAAAATAAAATTTTTAAGAATCTCTCCCCTAAATCAATTTTTATTGTGTATTTGTCCAATATTGGTCTTGACTTATGAGTAGTGTTTTGGTGTAGGAGAAAACATGGTGGTAGAATGGAGAGAGATGAAACATACTGAGAATGAAATCCAAGCTATGGGCCATGGGCAAACCATCAATGCTCTAAGGGAAAATGGCTTGCTTAAGTTCTATAGGATGCGAAGAATGACCATTCAAGACTATCTCCTGGCATACATAATATGATGGTGGGATGCAGACACCAAAAATCCATTTTTGGTCCAAGGAGATTTACTATATAGGCCTTAAATATATAATTTATCACCCGTTTATCAAGGAGAGGAGTTCTAGTCGTGTTATCCGGGGTTCAAAACAATACTGGGGTAACTGTAGAAGTCTAAGGGCTACCCGTTACAGGTAGGTTGAAGGGGCATATAAAAAGAAGATCCTCATAGAGGACATACATGACTTGAACCTCTAAACACTGGCCTTTATTGTGACCTGAGTAGTGGGGTTTGTAGAACCCCATGCAGTGACAATACCACATCTGGAGTTATGTATTCTATTTTTAGAACCTGCCTTGTTTAACTAGTGTGGCAGGATGGTGGCCAACGTGAAGGCTCAACTCACAAAGTTGAAGAGGAGAAGAAGTGACACTTGTGGGTATGGGAGCTTACTTTTAAGTTTATTCTTTGAGAATATTGCAGTGATGAGGCCCCAAACACTGGATTATGCAGTCTTTCCACTGGCAAGAGAATCCTGTATGGCTAGATGGTGTGTCATTTTACAACGGGATGATGGAGTGCATAGTAGTTGTTAGTACCGAGACACTTATTGGAAATGGATGAGAGCAGCTACATTACCAATAGATGACTATCCATATAATGAATTGTACTTCATGGGGGATCCTAATATGGTTTTCCCCCTCGTGAAGGTTTTGATGGTAGAGGTAAAAAAAAATTGAATTTTTATGTTTTTGTAATTTTTTTTTTTTGATATTTTGGAATATTAAATTTTTTGGTTTTTGAAAAGAGTACATAGTCACTAAAGATTATGTTTGTGATATGCAAATGTGTAACATCACACTTGGAAGGGTATTCTCCATTAAGGAGACATGTACCATAGGCCCTGGCCCCATAAACACCGACAGAGGAGATAGAGGATGAAGATGAGGAGCTACAGGAGTTTACGTGAAATGTCGAGGGATTGACATTGGTAGTTCCTAAAAGGAGGTTTGGTGAGACTCCTCGACACATGAAGAGGCACACCATAGGGGTGGCCTCATCTCATTGTCATGGTCTAATCCACCGCATTCTGAATGCAATTTTATGTTATCATGAGCACCACTGAGTGGGGTAAGTAGCACAGGGTTGTGCAATTTTTGATGTGTTAGCATATGTATGACATAGAAACCAAGGACTTAGTTGCCTAATTTTGAACTATGTACTCCGACTCTTGATATTATAAAATATCAACTTCTATGTTTTTGTTCTACTATGTATGTACAATAGATGTTTAATTGTTCATGTGAATGGTTTAAAAATGTTATAAATGTGACCAATGCCAATATAACACATAATTAGATAATGAATCAACCAATTGGTTTTGGTCTCGAGGAATATGTACATAATCAATGTAATCAAATGAGCGTTCCAAGAGACGTACCCTCAAAAATTAACGAAGCAGAGTCGGGTTCCTTACAGAGTAGAGATGATTGAGATGGGACACTATGAGTTGAGAGTCAAGTTGAACAACAAGGTGGTGTATGACAAGATAACTAGCCTAAGTCAAGAGCTCGATGACAACTATATTCAACCATGTTTTTTGTGATAGGGAAAATAAAAATACCCCAAGAACTCACACAGTCACAAGCGGTTGAAAAGAGGACCCAAGCAGTGGAAGCAACATTCCAATTGTAACCGCTAGCACCATCTGCAAATCCTCTATAAGGGAGTGAGGGTGTTGACATATGTACAACAAAGACCAAGCACATTAATTACACACAGAAACTGAGCTAATTACAAGAAAAAATAAACTGAACACACTCACACCTATATACATAATATAAAGGCAACCATAAGAAGAAACTAAGCGTAGTAGTGTTTCAGGTAGATCCCATTACATGGCTCTCATAGTGGATTCCCTTCATAATCAACCAAATCATAGGCTCCTTTCTTGAGAATACATTTAAAAATATAATGACTATGCCACATGGCTTTGCATTTACCATCCACTAACTTATCGTGGTCTTGGTCATAAACAAAAATGAGATCACCCTCAGAAAGACATGAGGTCAAACAAATTTATCATATTGGGTCTTAACATGTTTCTTATGAATTTCATTATTGACTCGAGAAAGAAGGAGTTGTTCATCAAGATGGTTAATTTGTAACAAACGTTCTTCCTTGGCTGAGGTGTCAGGGAGTAACTTGATAGCTATTTTAAGAGAATAGATTTTGCACTGGATAGGAAGAAATTATTCAACCCCATAAACCAATTGGATCAGAGTAAATCCAGTGGTAGATTTCATGGAGGTTATGTATGCCCATAAAGAAGAAAATAGCATGAGGTTCCAGTTGGATTTATGTTTTCCTACCATCTATTTCAACATGGTTTTCAAAGTTCAGTTCACGACTTCTACTTGTCCATTGGCTTGAGGATAATATGGTGAGCAATATTTAGGGAAAAAACCCAACTTGGTAGCTGGTTCCTGCATCATATGATTTTAAAAGTGTTTTCCATGATCATTTACAATGCGTTTAGGCACACCAAACCTAGTGATGACATGGTTAAAAAGGAATAAAGTGGTAGTATCATCGTCATTGAGATGTGTAGGCATGGTCTCAACCCATTTTGTAAAATAGTAAAAAACAATGATAATTTAATGATGTCCCTGGGTAGAGGGTGGGTTACATTGCATAAATTCAATTCCCCATTGGGAATAAGGTCCAATGGAAATAATTGGATGTAATGCAATAGGATGAACATGTTTCTTACGAGAAAATATTTGACAGGGATGGCACTTCTAGATTTTTGTGATACAATCTTTAAAGAGTGAAGGAAAAAAGTAGCTAGTGCACAATATTTTATAAGTAGTGGCATGACCATATAGATTACCACCACATGCCCCGGTTTCAAAACATGTTTGGTTTTTACATGAATAAGAAATTGACGTAAAATTACATTCACACCATGACGGTAAAGAGTATTATCGATAATGAGATAGTGTTGAGACTAATGGCGTATGCACCAACGGTCATCACGAGACAACTCGGGATGAAAACATTTGGTTTGGAGATAAAGAAGGATGTCTCCATACCAGGGATCAAAATTACTAATGAGGAACAAGGATTCGTCAGGAAAAGGATCTGTGGCCACAGTTTTATAACTAGTTGGAGGAAATTTAGAAAGAAGCTTTGTGAAGGCTAGGGAGTTTTTTGATTTAGCAATGCTAAAATCAAAATCGAACTCCTGCAAGATGACAATCCATTTTGATTATTTCCCCCCTATCATTTGACAACTAAGGATGTGTTTCATGGGGTTGGATTCAACAATTACCATAGTCTTTCGCAGTAGAATATAATTCCTCAAGCATTGCACAACAAACAATGTTGTGAGGGCCAATTTCTCAACATGGGAATAGAGAATCTTAGGGCCAATCAAGCCTTTCCTAAGGTAATAAATACTATTTTCATTGTTCATATCATCCTCTTAAATGATAACCATGCCTAAAAAGGATTCCTAATCAGCGAGATATAACAAAAGTCTCGATTGAAGTCAGGAGGTCTCAGCAAAGGTGCTAAAAACAAATCCTGTTTGAGATCATCAAAAGAATGTTGGGATTGATCATCCTAGATAAAAGGGACTCCTTTATTTAACAAACAAATGAAGTCATAGGAAATATGTGCATAGTTGGAAATGAAACATTGTAAAAAGTTGGCTTTTCCCTGAAGTCTTTGAATTTGGCGGATGGTATGAGGAGGAGGCAGATTGATAATCGCCTCAACCTTGGAAGGATCAACACAAATTCCTTCTTGAGAAACAATCAACCCTAAAAATCATCCATATTGTATGAAAAAGACACATTTATGTCAATTAAGATGAATTTTGTAAAAACGACATTGCAGAAATGCCTCTCAGAGGTGGGAAGGATAGTCCCCATGGTGCAAAAAATGAGTAGTAAGATATCGAGATATACATCAACAATGTGTTTTATATCCTGAAACACATAATACATGGCCTGTTGGAAACTAGAACCAACATTTTAAGACCAAAGTGTAGTTTACGAAAGGAAAACGTACCACACGAACAGATAAAAGTAGTCTTGCACTGGTCTTTTGGTTTAATTATGATCTAGTTATAGCCGGAAAAACCATCCATGAAGGAAACGATAGATTTACCGACATAGGCATTGGGAATCTAGTCGATAAAGGGTGTAGGATCATTATCCTTAGGGCAAGACAGATTCAGGTCACGGTAATCAATGCATACGCAAATAGTTCCTTATTTTTTATCAACTGGAACAAGATAAGAAACCCATTCTGTCAAAGGAACGGGATAGATAAAACCATCATCGATAATTTTTCGAGCTTCGACTTTAATAAAAGCTACTTTATGTGGGTTAACCAGCTGGAGCTTTTTCCAAACAGATTTGGCTCCAGGATATGTCTTGATTTCATGTTGGACGATCCCATGCTAGGAATTTCCTCGTAAGACCATGCAAAAATATTGTGGAATTGTTTGATTAAGGTGATATAAGTGAAATATCTAAGGGAATGCAATCGGCCCCAATCAAGGTGCTTTCCATGACACCTAGTTTCGCGAAAATATTTATCGTAATTTTAGTAGAAATGTTGGCCAGGTTCCCTTCTGAAGAAATGGAAAAATTCCATTGAAAGTTTGGGGAAGGACAGGCACTGTCAGAGGAAGTTAGGATTTTATGAGACTCATCCAAATCCTCAAGGTCAGGGAGAAATGAAGAACGATGATGAAGAGGTCCCCAAGGGTGGTCAGATATATACATGACTTCTCGAATAGATTCATCAAATGGTAATAAAAGTCAAGAAAGTCACAAGAGGAAGGATAGTCAATATCCCAGGAAGGAAAATATAAATCATCAGGTGGTATCGAGATGGAATCATGAGACTCAACAGATGATGAAGCCAGCTAGCTAGCCTCATAATCAAGATCTACTGGATTAAAAGGCATTGACGCACCATATTGATCGATCTCAGATTCAACAGGCACCAACCAAGGATTTTTAAGAATCTAGGGTCCACAGGCACGTGAATAGATCATATGGCAGTGGGAAATGGTAGGAGATGAAGGATTTTTGGGTGAAGTGAGTTTAGGAAAAAAACCCCATAATAGTGGAACGTTTAAAAATTCCAGCGCCAACACTCTGAAATTGACCAGTGTGGTCTCCCACAAGTGGGACAGCATTCCCCGTAGTGTAAATTTGGGTCGATGACATGCAATAGTCAAGATCATAAATGGTGATGATTTTTAATTCATGAGGAAATAAATGGACATGAAATACAAATGAGACTATTGCGATCATGACATAAAACCAACTATGACCAAGGAGTATGTTATAATATAATGAAGAGTCAACAAATTCAACATCAACATATACCGTTTTTCTACCTAATTCGATGGAAAATGTAAAAGGCTCCCCTTAGGAACAAAATTGTGAATGAAAAAGGCTTAGAGAATGGTATTGGACATGGCGAATGTCAGAGAGCCAAGATATTTCCAACAGGATATTGACATGACACATGTGGAAGAGCCCTCATCTACCATAATACGATGGATATTCTTCTAGAAGACCCATACGATAATATAGAAAGAAATTTTATGGGAAAGATGAGGAGAAACTTTCTTGAAATTAAAAGTGATGAGATTAGAGTTGGATAAATCAACTCCACCAATGGAAAACAAAAAGGCTTTTCTTTGTTGACGGAAACCTTGCAATATCTCCAAGGCATACATGGCAAGATCTTCAACAATACTGTAATGTTGAGCAACCCTGGAAGAAGGGTTGTGTGTCATCTTACAGAGAACACCCTTGGGGGGGGTGATAGACAAGTTCTAGAGGAGTATCCAAAGTGAGGGGTCCATTGGAACTAGGTGGATCTGATGAGTTCTTGGAAGGAGAACTCAACTCAAGTACATCATAGGATTTGGCTCGTGTAGTCACGTTTACATATTCCTTGCACATGAAGATAGATGAATTGTGAGGGGGATGAGAAGAATACCCCTCGTTTCCCCCTTGTGTAGGTCGAGAATGTTGAGAAACCATATGTTTCTGAGGTTGTGAAAGGAATGGATGAGTCAAAAAAATAGGCCGATGAGTAGATGTTCGTGAAAGAAGGTTATGGACTTCATCCATTCAAGGAAACTCATGATTAAGGTGATCGCCTTGAAAAAATTTATAGGGTAACCTGAATTTCCAAAATTTCTCACAAGTGCCCCCTCCCTGACTCTGGGGATTGTTTTGAGACTCTTGGGAAATTTTATTTTTTGTATATTTCTCTTGTTATTCTTTTTTTCCTTACCACCGGATTAATATTTATTCTTCGTTTGGGTGGAATTCACCATGAGAACATTGGTGGACTTTCCAGGAGGGGGTGCTTTAGTAGATCCAGACGCACTTTCTAGGGCTTGAGATGTAACAATCAGTTTCCCAAGGTGGGAAACAAGTTGGCTCATTGGATTAGAAATGGACCTAATCACACCATCAGCATGTGGACCAGGAACTAGTTTAGGTGATTCAATGGAAGGCTTAGGGGCATTAGGAAACACTTCATACATCGTACCCTATTGTGAATATATGAGATCCAACTCTTGGGCAGCTAAAATATATTTCTCCTCAATAATAGTTTGAAACATGGACACATACTTGGAAATTTGAGGTCAAAGAGGTTGAATAAATCATTTACTTAAAATTTCATCAGGTAATTTTGTTCTCACTAACGTGTTCCAATGACGCCGCTCATGAATGTGATCAGAAATAAGTGTGGCATCATATTTTTTTAAATTTGGGAAAAATTTCAGAGGCGAGATCATACCAAGTAGGAAACTAGAAATGTGTCAAAAACTTTTGAGCTAAAGAGGAAAAGTCGTTGTAGGATGCATTATCTAACTCGATATACCAATTGGTGGCTGGTTAACATTCATTGGAACAAGCGAAGTTTAACATAATCATCCACCAAATAATTATATGAGCACCATAAATGATAGGTGGTGATGTGAGTGGATAGATTCTCCCTAGGATTCCCTTCAAGCTTGGGAATATCAGATGGTAACTTGGCAGGAATGGGTGGCCACCAGGGATCATGACGAATGGGGTCATTAGTCAATTTGGCCAAATTTGGTAATTCAAAAGAAGATAGAAACGAATTATGGATTTGACTGAATTGGTCATGGGTGGGAGAAGCCCCTGAACAATCTTTTGGTCCCCCTATATACGGATTAATGGATGTGCTTTCTAATGGAAAAATCATTCACCTTGGCAAAAGTTTGTTACGGGCCAGAATAACTGGTAGATTAATATTGGCACCTAGGGTAGAAAACCCTAGAGAGCAATGTTCCCCCAAGCGCTTGACTACTTATGGGGTTGTACCTAGGGTTAAAAAAAGGATCACTTTTCACAGTATGAACAACACAAGGAGGATAACTCATGTGAGAGACGATAATGGTAATGGAGTTTCCCCCAGGTAAACTAGCCCCTCCAGTAAAAGTACTAGTATGTGGTGCCCCTCCAAAGAGAGAACTATACCAAGCTTGCGACATCCTATAAGCTATATTTCCCGCAGAATGACTAGGGACAACTAGCAATCCCTCCACGTATTTTCAGAAGTAACCATGCCTAACTGAGGAACAAGAATGGTTGGTTAGGAAAAAGTCGGTGAATAAATTCCTGGACCTACCAGCTAACTATGTTGGGGTACCATAGTTGGCATAGAGAACGGTGTGGGCACGGAAAAATTCGGGAAACTAGTGGGATCCATAGAAAATACTGGTGTAATGCCCCAAGAATAAGAGAGAGGTATGGGTGGAGGAGTAGGAATATACATGCTAAGAGGTGGCAACGATGACATGACAACTGATACTATTGATGCAGACGGCAATTTGGTATCAGAATCCTTCATAGGGTAAAGAGTAGGCAAATACATGTAAGTTTAGGTCGGTGTAGAACCATCTGGGTTCAGCCACAATAAGGTAGGCCCTAAAGGATCGGTCAAAGGTGGATTCACTGGAGCATCAGAAACGTCCACCAAAGTCTTGATTGAGACCATATCACTATCAACGAGACCAGGAATAGATTCCAATACTAAGTGATGGTCTAAGTCTTGAGAACCAATAAGCGCTCTCAATGAAGGAGAAATGAGTCCAGTTAATTCAAGAGGTAAACCTTGAAGATGACATGATCATCGATGAAAAGATTTAGCTAGGGTGATAATAATTAAAAAACAATTATGACCTCGACCCTGCACCTGTGTATGAGCCCTAGAAAGAAAGGCCACTATGGTCACCATCGACAATAAAACAACCTAGGGGGATAGTCACGGGACAAATAAAAATGCAAGGGCATGACACTTAACCCCAAAAGGATCGAATACCGAAACCCCCTTAAGATTTACCACCCAAGTGGTCCCCAAGTGATAAAACATTATTTTTGTGTGCAAATTTTGTTATATCGTGCCACTCGAAAATAAGTGAAATGGGTCATGTCACCCTACCTAGCCCAAATGTGACCTCATGCTTAACCCTCTTGTAAGAAGGGCTTCTCAGACTGCACTACTGCAAATGGATTTTACTCCCTACCGCAAGCTGCTAAGTTGATTTGGTGGTCTTGGAGTGGTTAAATCACACTCCTATCTCCAAGACCCTAGCCTAGGCTAATGTCAGTGTACTACCAGTGAAAGTAAAATAAAAATATAGTTAATTTTATTATCATGTTGATTTTAGTGGCTATTGTTTACACAAGTAGGAAGTAACGTGAAATGGAGATGGTGTGAGATACTCTTAGTTAGTCACCCTAATGCAGTTATATGCAATTTTTGTTTTCAATTCGATGAATGTTAGCTACGAGAGGCTAAGAATTTTCAAAACAAACCAATGTCTACAATAATGCACTTGTCACTAAATCTTACTAAATGAAAAATAACACAATAATTTGTGAATTAATGACCTAAAAACAAACCAAAACGCAAACTGAAAAATAAACCAAAGAAATTCTCCCAAGCAAGAATGCAAAGCACTCCAAATGAAAAACAAAAATACGAAAATAAAGCCCAATCAAACACACTCAAAGAAATAAAACACACTAAAATCCAAGTGAAAGAAAAAACAAGGAAATTTTAATCAAGCTATGGCTGCAACACAATGGCTCAACTAGGGCCAATGGTTTGCAAAGGACTAAACCGAACCATAGAGTCAAGAAGGCCTAAACAAGATATAATGAAGGCGATAAAATATGACAAAACACTTTCAAAAGAACTTGAGCTAATGATAGTTGCACAAATGGTAAGAACACCACCGTTTGTGACACAAATGATCAAAATATCAAAGATATCTCTCAACAAGAGAGAACAAAAATGAGAATAACACCCCAAAATCTGAAGACAAAATGTAAATCGAGTCTAAAAAATTGTTGAAAATAGGCAACCAAAACTCATAATGAAGTTAAGAGGAAAAACTCAAAACTCAATCCAAGGGGCCCAATCAAAACTCAAGAAGAAAATCGAACAATAATGAGTAACAGAATACCTTGAAAAAACTCACCAAAATAGATCATATCGTAAACATATAACATTCTATCAGATATACCAAATGATAACCCAAAAAAAAAATTCGATAGATCAGTAAGAAACGACAATCTTGATGCCTAATGAAAGAGAAGAAGTCCTCTAAAGAGGCAATTAACCAATCCAAATAAAAAATGTTGAAGAAGATAGAGCTGGATCAGATCCAACATGTACACAGGAAGCCCAAATTGTTTAAATGCAGACACATAAGTTTCAGACTAAAGGCAAGGGATTTTTCAAGGAAAAAAGTTTTAGTCGCATGCACAAAACTATCTAGAAATGGTTGGTCGTAGGCATAAGCTTTCCAACAAGTGGCTAAGGGTACCTGGCCACAAGCACAAGCTTACAAGGTAGCGACTAGGGTAAAAATTACAAATTTCCATATTTTATCACGCAATGACCGATAGGGAAAAAAAAGCAAAGAGGTAAAAAAACCTAAAAATAGTTGAAAACAGTCAAAAAAATTTGAGGAAACTTAACAAACCATAAAAAATAGGATCTAATTAGGATCAGAGGTAAAGTAGACAAAATTTGAGTGTGATCTCATTGAAGGCACCAGTTTTGTTGCATTAGAAATTTCAGAGTTATTACTCTGTGATCTAGTTTATGAATAGATCACCAGACATATAGAGACAATACTAAGAAGACACAAGAAATCCCAATCCCATATGATCATCAAGCATCATGCAATCAATTTTACACTAAGAGGAAGAGAAATGGTACCTTTCCTACTAATAGATTGGAGAGAGATCTTGAGTTCGTACCAGGATCCTCACACTCCACTCAAGTGATCTTCTTAATCCGCACTCGATCTCAACACCTACACACAAGAAAAAATGCTCAATGATGACAAGATATCTTCCTCATAAGATCATTAGATCAACAATGATATAAAACAATTATAAGATTTGCTAAAAACATAATCATGTATGGGAGAGAACATAGATCTTCATTAATCACATGAAATAATACAACTTTTTATTTCTTCACTTCCACATTTCCTCCCCACGATCTAGCAGAGTTTCCCCACCACAACTAAGAGATGAGCATGAATACAGCTAACATAAGACTAATACCTCACAAGATATCTATCTATGAATAAAATGGAAACATAGGGTCAATATATTATATCTCCAAGAGACTGGATCTCCAAAACTAGCATAGCCCTCTTAAAACTAGCTTGACCCTCTCAAATGATCCAGTATAAATAGGTAGAAGAGAGGTCTCGGTAGGATGAATATGGACACTCATGATGACGAGAAGTTATAGAAGCTTCTAATTGATGAGTCCTTACCAACTCAAATAGATGCGGAAACAAACTGATCTCCTAGGGACTGAGTCATTTTAGAACATTCCCTTGGCCGCAGGCACATAAAGGGCCAAAAAGGGCCCTAGTCACAGGCACAAGAGGGCCAAGTAATAGCAATAGGGCTTTGGCCATAGGCACAAGCCTGCCTACCTGCGTCTAAGGTTCAAAATGGGTCAAAAATTTACCCCATGTCAGGAAAAAATCATTTCACCATGAGGGCTAAGGGTAAGTGATCCAAGGGTGGAAAAATAGGTTGATAACAATCTACTTCAAATAAGGTGATGTTTTTCAATCGAATAATAGTGGATGAGGCTTTTGTACATGCATTGTACCTAGAAAACATAATGAAAAATAAAGGGAAGTTAATTTATTCAAAACAAAAATATCACCAAGAAGATTTCAAGGAAGGGGAGAAGAAGTGGAAAGTAGTAAATAACAATAATAAAAGAACCATTATACATCATTGCAAGAATTGTAGCAATCCTTGCAGACACTATAACATTAATGGGCACATAGAGGAGAAGTGCTATAAATTTCATCCATAGCTAAACTCAAATAATCAAAAGAAAGAAGTGAAGAAAATGAATATGGTCACCATAAATTCAAGCAATCATGTGGAAAGTAGATCTGAAATAGATGAAAATATTTCATATACCTTAGTGCAGAAGGAGGTGAATTTAAGTAGCCTCCATCATTAATAAGAGAAGGAAATGACCAAGCTGTACCACATTAAGATACATGTCAAGAAGAAAAATAGTGATGCCTTGTTTAACTTAGGTTCACAAGGTAATATCATAACATAAGATATGATCAATAAACTTGGATTGGAGGTTCAAATATCATCCTAACCCATATCCATTGGGATGAGTAAATAAGGATGCAAAAATTAAGGTAACAAAACAATATAGGATAAATTTTTCTATGAATGTTTATTTTATTAATGAAGTAGAATTGGATGTACCTCCAATGTGGATTTGTGTTTGGGAGTCCTTACATGTATATGTGGGATGAAATATTAATTTGGAGAGCCAAATAGTACTTCCTAATCAAGGATGGGGAATCATTTGTCATCAACGCACATAAAGGAAATTCCATGACTTCACTAGTAAGTTCCAACCAAACCAATAAATTAATCAATTCTAGCATGAAATATATATTGGTATTTTTAAGAGAAAATCAATCTAGTGATGAGTTAATATGTATTACTATTTTTAATAGAAAATCAATCTACCGAGGATTTAATAAGGGAAAATGAATCACTATAGGGATGTACTAAATAATAGAAAGAACAACTGAAAGGTTTACCACAAGAATATAGAGAAGTGTTCCAAGATCCTAAAGGGTTACAATCGAAAAGGATCCAACTATTTTTGGACTCCTTATTTCCAAATATTGGGTTGTAAAAACACTCCATTATGGAATCAAGTTAAGTGAAGAAGCAGATGCAACAACTACAAGAGTAGGGCGTGATTCGACCAAGTACCTCACCTTGTGGGTCACCCATAATAATCGTTCCAAATGGGGATGGGACGTGGAGAATCTGCATTGATTAAAATTTTAATCAATGTTAAACAATATTATGATAAAGAATAGGTACCCCCTAACTAGGATTGATTATCTATTGGATTACTTGTAGCAAGTGAAATATTTCACCAAGTTGGATTTAAATTCAAGGTATCACTAGGTTCAAGTCAAAGAAGAATACATCTAGGAGGTTTCCTTCAAATCCAAATAAGGTTTGCATGAGTGGTTAGTAATTTCATTTGGTTTATGAAATGCACCATATACATTCATCATATTAATGAATTATATATTATTCCCTTATCTAGATTTATTTGTTGTTGTTTATTTGGATGATATATTGTTTTATAGTGCTACCTGGGAGGAGAACATATCAAACTTGATGTAGGTGCTAAATAATTCGATGAAGCACCAAATATTGGAAAATATTAGGAAATTTGATGTTTCATAATATTATTTGGCGTATTTAGGCTATGTGATTGGTGGAGGGGAGCTCAATATAGATCCTACAAATATGGAGGCCACCATGAAGTGGTTGGTGCCTACAAATGTCTCTGAAGTATATATTTTTGTTGGGGAAACATAATACATTAGTAACTCCATAACTCCATTTTTAGCAGTAGCTACACTACTCCACACTATAACATTAAGTGGAAAGAGTATCTAGTTGAAAAAGGATCAACATAAGTCCTTTGAAGAGTTGAAAAAGAATATTATCCAAGAAAAATTTCTTGCATTACAAAAATTATAACAACCATTTGAAGTGGAGATGGATATGAGTGGGTATGTTATGGGAGTGGTCTTGATGTAGGGAGGAAATCCTATATGATACAATTCTAAAGTATTTCATGGGGCATTTATCAAATATGCTACCTACAACAAGGAGTTGTATGCCCTAGTGTGAGCTATCAAAAATAAAAATCACTATTGATGGGAAAGGTGACTATCATCCTACTGATGGGCTGGAATGTTCCTCCAACAGCCAGGGGATATCCCCAGTGTGGAATTCCAATAAGACTCCACACCATTTTTTCTAGGAGTCCCATCTGGTACATGGGCCCGACTGCCATCTTGTGGGTTTAGATTTGATTTGTACAAAGGAGAGAGTATCATTTAAAGGAAAATTAATGGAGCTTCAATAAATGAAAGTCAATAACTTATGAACATCCAATAGATAGGTTCCATGAATCAAAAAAATGAAATTAGGAATCATGAACCTAAAGAAAATTATTGTTAGAAAAACCTTAAATGAGATTCACACGTATAAGAAATAAATTACCAATTATGAATAAGTTCACAATCAATAACTACATAAACCATAAGTAAACACATAATCTATAATGATAAAATTCTGACATCAATAAAGTAGTTTACCGACATGAGCATAGTGAATACATAACATATACCATTTGTGTCTTGCAAGATAAGTCTCACAGATGCGTGAAAAGAAAACATGCCAAATCTCACAGTAACTTTCGTTTCATTAAGATGATAATACCCATGGTACCTATTAGTGTATAAATGTTTAGTGATCAAATACACTCTTTCAGGTTTACTTGGTAGTGGTCCTTGGTCAAAATTTTATGTTTTCAAATACATTCTCAAATAAATTTTGTGCATTGAATGTTTTTTAGGTCTGAATGCTACTCCCTTCACCCATTCATATTCATAATAAATATTAAGGTCATGTCATTCATCATCAATAAAGGGTCATAGATTAGTCAACATACCTCCATGTATCTCATTGTCTAGGCTTCTTTTGTTTTGCCATCATAATATGCCAATCATGTGATGAAAAATGAAAATAAATGGTCATTTTCATTAGTTAAATCACCTTCATTGGGGGTTAGCAAAGATAGGAAAATAAAGCAAAGGAAATTTGTCTTTTCTCAAGAAGTATGCTACATGATCAAAGTTTTTCAAAAAGAATTTTTTCTCAAAGTGCTTTTGATGTCACTAAAGACAAAAAACAAATTTTGTGAGTTATAAAGGGAAATTAAGCTATTTGAGTTTATTCCATCCTTTGGTTTTCAAAATATCTCCTCTCTCATACTCACAACACTCCACAGTTATCTAAAGATCGAAGAAAACCAGCAAAAAATCGTTCCAAACTACTCTGTGCTATGCTTCTGGCATCTATGCTATGCTTCTGGAAGCTGCTACACTTTTCCCTTTCAAGCTCCAAAGGGCTATAAAAGGGTAAATTTTTCATTTCTAAAAGTTCTAGAGGCTTCCAAACCAGTAAGTGATCATCCATCACCTTTCCTTCAAGTTAATTTCTTCAGCAAAGGGTGGATTCCCTCTTCTAGGGTTCTCAACTATAGTTTTTAGATTAATGTAATGTTTAGCTTGCTTCAGTCCGAAAACCCATAGTTTCGTCACATAAAAACCTTCACATGTAACTCATATACCTTACTAAATCACTACATATCATTTATATCCCTCGTTGCTACCATTTTCACTCAAACCCTAGTTTCCATTACGCTTTTGTAGAGAAACTAGGAAAACTCTATGTTTTAACCTTTTTTCCACCTTCCCCATACCCATTTCCAAAATTTTCACTTGCATTGTGTTTCCAGCTCATCACCTTACCTCCCCAAATTTTTAGGGATTTTTCCCTAACTCCTTTCCATCTCATTTCTGTCCCTAAATCCACTATATCATCATCCCCTATTTCCCTAAAATTTCACCTCCCTTTCCTTAACAACAAGCTAGGGTTTTCCTTGCTGAAAAACATCATGGAAGGTGAGAAGACAAAGGTCCATAAGGAAGGTCGTCATTCCAGGTTTGACCCATCCAATTTGCAGGATATCAATGCTTCTCCATATGCCAAGAAATCATTTGAAGACAGTGGTTGTTAAGATTTTGTGAAAGAGTTCAAGAGGTAGGCGGTCATGCCCAATTGACAGGCCTTTTTGCCACAAGCTTTAGGAGAGATAAGGATAACATAGTAGGGATTGAGTTCACTTTATCAGCATATTCTATAGCCTTAGAAACAGGTATCCTAGACCATGGATAAATCCAGTTCAAAGGGGTGGACTTGGACATTGAGAACTATAAAATGTTCTGAAAACCACATTGCAAATATGCTCCTAAACACATATTTCCTTTCAGGAATTTAATTTACTGGTATTCCCTTTTGATGAAGCTAATCACAAAGTATTTTACATGTGAAGTGAGTTTCTCAATATTGTACCAGTACCACATAAGGCTATTGATGCATTTTTTTGTCACCAAGCCACTCAATTTTCCTCATTATCTATTTACTAGAGTCTGGTCAAAATGACTGAAAAGTTACAAAGTAAAGGCAAGGATCACCTACTAATTTTTTCCACCATGGTTTGGTCAAGCTTATATTTTTTCATCAACTCTCAGAAATCAATATGTCTTGGGAAACTTTCATGAAGACAGTTGCTTCTATGCCCACTACTATTCCACCCATCATTCATAGCATACCTTCAGCATCAACAAAGCCACATGAGGTTGGATATTCAAGTAGATAAGAAGAGGTTCCAAAGACGCCAAGGGCTGAAATAACTCAAACCTATGAGAAGGGTAAAAGGATGGTTTTCTCTCCTATGATCACTAAAGGTGTGATTTCACCTAAAACTACAATTGAGCAAAGAGAAACCATGGAGCAGCCACTTGTGCATGAGAGTGAGTGACCCTCGTAGCAGCATGAGGAACAGACGCCTATGGAGGTTTCTGTTGGTGTGTTTAGTGCACGAGTGTACTAAAAAATTGACGCTTGATAGGAGTGATTGATAACCTACAAGCAATGGTCACATGGAAAAAAGAGTTGTTATATATTTAGTGGAAACATACTAACATGTATAAAAACTAGTTTATGGAACATAGCATGCTACAAACAAGAAGAGGAAACAAAACAACAATAAAACATAAACACAAGCTCAATCGAGTCAAATGAGCTAATAATCCGAATGGAGACCTAATCCCCTCTTATTAGCCTCTATTAGTAAATAAGAAGTATAACGTTACACACTTGTAGTGAGTCCTTAGAGCTATGGAGCTCTAATACCCAAAGCAAGGAGGGCTTTCCCCTTGAGCTGGTATATGGGCCTCTCTCTTCTCCTCGAAAAATTTATTGGATGTTAGATACTTGGTCAACTTATCCTTAGGGATTGAGGTGTTGGATGTCCAACAATTTAACCCCTTCACTCTATTGTTGCTGGGACAACACACTGTTGGTTTGCTCATGGGAAATTTGGCCAGCATAACAATGTGTTCTCATTTTTTTCTTCTCATGATGGAATTTTATAGGAGAATTCAAATCCTTCTTCCCTCTCTTGGTAAAATTGTGGATAGTGGCCCAAGAGTAAGGTTTGATTCCATTGTGTTCTCACTTTAGGTCTTAAGGTGGCTCTAGGTGGCTGTCCTTGGGCGGCCTCAAGTGGAGAATCTTTTCCTGAAGTGTGTCAAGTGGTCCCGGATGGTGAAATTCTACCATGCTTAGGATCGCATGGCTTATTGAGGGGAATACGTGGAGACCAATGTGAATATCGAAGAAAAATGTGCTCAGAGCACACTTTTCCTGTGTCTTATGTGCGCAATTTGTTAATTTTTCCTCTTGACCTTAGAGATTTTTAAATTTTCTAGATTCTCTAATGTTTCTCAACCCTATAAATCCTTTTGCTTGACATTTCATGATGTCTTATGCTTGTCTGATTTTCCAGTGATAACAGTTTCCCCCTAATGTGTCAGGTATAGGAAGAACTATATAGCCAAAATACATTATACTTTATGTTCTGTATAACCCATGTTGAGAGAGAGATAGAGAGACCTGCGTGCAACCCAAGGTTGGATACCCTTTACAGTGAGTAAAAGAGGGACCATGTTCTATTGGAAACCTGTAAGAGATAGTATAATAAAATAAATACAACTATTCTATGAGGAGGGCATGTCCCATGCTCATGATGCTTTGGCTTGTTAAAAATCCAATCTGACAGATAAAGGTTTTCTCTCTGTCACTTATATGGTATTGAACTGTAGATTTGGCTGATGAAGACAGTTGTTGAAGCCCTAAGGGGCGTTTTTCTTTGACAATAGGTTGAATGTGGTGCCCACATGCATAATATTGGCATGGCATATAAATTCTCATTGTATGCATGGGTGTATTATTGGGACCTTCCCGTGTAAGCATTGTTAAAAGAGATGCTTATAATGGCACGGGTCTTCGAAAAATTTGGGCAAAGTGCAATGGTTGTGAAGTACGATACCATCTTGACATGAAATCTTGTGTTTTAGTTGAATTTCAGGAGGATCGATGACATCTATGGGAAATGATGATTCTGATAGTGTCATCCGAGGATGTTCCTATTGAGATAAGGATCCATCCAAGGTACTGCTTCCTTTTTGGAGAATGGTTGTTGAAGTCGAAAAAAGGAAGCCTCAACCGAACAAGAGATCTATTGATGCAAGGGACCAGGATCTATGATTATGATAGGTTTAACCTAGGCATGATGGCAAGAAATGGCTAAAAAGTAATGATGGGAGTTTAGTGGCCCGAGGTCAGAGCATGAAAAAAGCAGTTTGTATTCATAAATATTTCTGATGAGGAGAGCCCTAGAGTCTATATGACGTCCAAGGTGGGTACATGTTGGTTATGAATGTCATGGTGGCTTTGTGTCAAAGGTGTGAAGCTCCGACCAAGGGTGATTAGGGACTGCTACCATGGGAGAAAAATGGGTGGATAGGTGGGGGGTGTTCTCCTATAACATCTTTTTGCACTTGCCAAAAGAATAAAAAATGGGTTTGAATTGTACAAAACATGGAGACGGGTGCCCCAAAAACATAAAAATGATCTATCACTGATGATGTGAGGAAGGTTTTTTTGTTGAGGGTGGGGGCCCCATTGGTTATCCTTGGAGCGGGGATGATGAAGCAAATGGAAAATATCGTAGATGGGCTATGTTGATGGAGGGATGGTAGGCCAAATGCGAGACGCAATGGCGTGTGTTTGGTCTGCTTCCAAAAATGGTAGTCCGGGAAAGGGGTTTTATTTTGATATGGTAAAACTTGACTTGATGCATGGTGGATGAATGATCATGAAGTGCTTCCCCGACTAAGGTGATATGGCCATGGCGTCAAAAACAAATTTATGCATGGTCTACTTTGGGTGATGGACACCATGGATTGGGAGGCTCTACCAACCAATGAGGATGCTTATCATGTGGAAGGTGGGGAGACGATAAACATGGTCGGATGTTTGGAACCTATGGTTTATTTCTTGTTGAGAAATGATGTCAGGATATGCAAATTTTCTCTGTGAATCTATCATGCTGAGCGTAGAATGATACCTACTCTAGAACCTTCGGTGTATGGGGCAACAAGTGGTTTGTCATACTGTATAATACCTACAACAAAACCACCAAGTGAAAGCATATTTTCATTCAATTAAATTGACAAAATGTGTTGAATGAAAGAATGATGAGAGAGGGCATACATGTCATAACTGAAAAAATTATTTTTTTGGAGACGTGCATGTGTGAAGCCTCCTTTGGGCATTATGAGGTGTTGATCACTTTGTTCCTTTCGGTTTTGCAATTGGGCTTTATGAGATCTCGTTATGGTCCTTAAATTTTTTTTAAAAGAGCGATATATAGGCCAATATGGCTTATTTCAACTCATTTCTGTCATTCGAGTGTTGAGAGTTTCAGAGGTCAAAGCTTGCTGCTGAGCCTTTCTTGTCGTTGCGGTTAGCCTGTGCACCCGGGATTCACGTTGCTAGTGTTAGGTAGGCCTCTCATCATCCAAAATTTTATTTTTTTAGTCTTTACTGAGTAGGTATCTGTACAAATTGCGTTTGTACGAAACCCTAGCCATTTTTGGCCTTGACCGTGTGGGTGATCAAGGCACAGGTGTGGAATCTCTGCGTGAAACTGAGGATTTCTACGGAAAATTCACGCATGTGGGTGTTTTCGCGCGCAGCTTCCATGTATGTCTGAGATACAGATGTGCAGTCAGCATGCCTTTTTGAGAAACAGGTGCATCGAAAATCCAAGGTGAATTTTTTGAAAAAAATTTGTGAAATTTTTTAATTTTTTGGTGTTTTGATGTCACTAATGTGTGTCTGTTTGGTGACAAGATGATGTGGAGAGAAAGAGACTAGTCGGACCTTCGTATTTCTATGGAACAAAATGCTAATTCTTGTCAGAAAATTTTTCAATGGGGTCTTCTCAAGTTTCTTGAGAATGACCTCCTGAGGTCACAAGATCGATTATTGCGCTACTTGAACTGTTGCTGGAACAGGTGGCACAAAGTGATGGTGCTACGAGGGTATGATGTTACTATCTGTCTAGAGATAGATATATATATTTTTTATTGGTTTGTTGCCTCAGGGTGAGACACTCCCCCATCCACTCCCACCTAGGAGGGCAGCGCTTCAGCGTTGGGCAGAGCATCATTGTGGCAGGGCGTCTCTTTCGGAGGGGTGCATTCTGATATCATCGGTGACTAATTTAGATGAGAAATGTGCTATGGCTATTATTTTGAGATTGAAGGGTCGTCGTCGCCACACAAGGTGTCGGGGCCACAGATTGGTGTTCGGCTCCGCCTTCGGGCCGAGAATTTCTTTGACTTTTCCCGTTATTGCTATGATGGTATGGTGTCCCAGCTATGAAAATTCCGAGCCGGATCTAAGCTATTCAAATATGCTAGCATTATTTGTAGTATTATGTTTGCGAGAGTGGTGTTGTTGCGACCCGTGGTGGTTGTGCCTATGGGGTTTCATCGGGACCCTCATATGAGGCGATGGGCCCCAGTGATGCCTCGTGGTGAGGGAGATGAGGTGGGGAATTATTGGAACGCGACCATTGAGGCTTGGTTCGAGGCCAACCCTTAGATGTTCCTCCAGTTTTCATACTCTAGGATGGACTATGGGGGAGACCCGGATATGTGTTTCCCTTCTGGGTACGCTTGGGGACCGGCAGGTATATTTTTTTGTACTTTTTTTATGCACTTTTTGAGTATTTATGATTTATATGTGTATTGTGATGACACTGAAATTTGTTTTTGTTATTATTGCAGATGTGGGAGAGGTGGGGCAGCCCACTGCTCAGTTGGTAATACACCAACCCAACCAAAGAGTTCGAGCAGCTCAGCCCTAGGCTGGGGGGAAAGCGAGAGATCTGGGGTAGCCCCAGGGTGGAGGACCCAGTGATGGAGCTGGCCCTTCCAGAGAGGGGAGAAACTCTATTGTTGTCGAGTGTGCGGCAGCAATTTCCCGTGCTGAGATGGTTGAGGCATGTATGGTGGAGATGGCAGAGTAGCTTGCTGCATCCGAGGCCTGAGCCACTAATTTGGTGCATGCTTACGATCGAGTGGATAGTTTTACCCAGAATATGCCGACCCATGGGTTTGATGACGATCTAGATGATGTCTGGTTGGAAACATTGATGGCCCAAGAGAGGGGCTATCGTCCGACCTTGCGCCGTGTGGCGGATTTAGTTTTCGCGACTGCCCCAGTACTAGCACCAAGGACAACTATGGGTCCAGGTGCCCCACTTGGTGGGGCGCAGCCCTAGAGATATTTTGTACACAGGGAAAGCACACATTATGAGGATGTTTCCCATATTTTTTATGGCATGTGTATATGTATTTTTTGGCTGAACTGTGGGTCAAATACATGACTTGTTACTTGTACTCACATATATTTTTTGGTATATATGCGAGATGTATTTTTTGCGGCTCTAGATGATGTGTCTTGTGGTATAGATGTTTTGGTGGATGTTGTGTATCACTTATGGATATTTATATTTTTATGTTTTTCGGTTTTATGTATGATGGTTTATACGAGATTCATTCCAGTCTAGGATGTGGTTAGTTATGCGATTTGTTGTCTGGTTTTGATTTCTTGGTACATGTGTGAATTTAATATGATCAAATTGACGGCTTAGTCTTTTTTCACACAAATATTTTCTAAACAGTTGTGAATCTCATAGCTCAAATTATTAGTTTAACTGTGAAACCACTAATTTGTAATCAAGGTAGATATGCAAGTGGTGGATGCCTTGATTGAAGGCATCGCTCAGGAGCCCTATGACTGTGCCATATTCTGCCTAATTTTTTGTAGTTTATCTGATGCATACTCCACTGGTGGAGAATGACGATTACTCAGGGTAGCAGATGACCCAGGCTGTTGCTGCTAAATTTTGACACCATCGCGATGCTCCATTAATGAATCCAAAATAATGGTTGGGTTGAAGATCCATTTGTGACACCAGAGCGCTTTTTGGAACAAGTGTGTGATCACAAAAAAATGTTTGCTATGTGTATGTTATCTCTAGGGCTGAACCCTCCTGACCCCTATGGGTAAAAATGTTTGAGGTAGAAACCATTTTTTGATCAGTGGTTGTCATTGATGTCAACCCAAGCATCACCAGGGGTTACCCCGATCTTGCATGGGAATTTTTACTTGAAAAATTACTCTATTCCGATTCAAGGATATTTGGGATGGTTCTACTTCTCGAGATGTTTCCGTTGATATATGGCATGCCACGTAATTCTTCACGGTTTGAGAGATATTCGTGTTTGAAATTAATAACCCCATTTAGTGGGCTAAAAACCCATGGGGTTGTGGCATGACACTAATCAATTGTTGTGGTCATTGAATAGTCAATAATTAATAATTTTTTAAGCTCCTGAAATCCCTCCAATGTTCACTTGTTGAAGACCTTCTCAACCTAAGAATTTATATAAATTGTGACCCTCATATCCTCCTCAAGTAAGGATTTTGCTACTAAAAACAAGTCATCGTGGAATTTTTTCTATAAATTGTTTTCTGCAAAGCTTCAGATGCTAAAACAAAAAAACCCACTTGGGAGAAATCTTGATGAAGCTCATGTCTGAATTTCAAATCTTGGTTCGCTATATTTTTGGAGATATGATTTGTGGAAGTTAGTGTTTTTGCAGGCTTCCGAATTTCATCTCAAAGAGGTGACCTTGGGAAAATCATCATAACTCTCTCTGAGAAGCAGATTGGAATTCTATAAAAATTGGTGGATAGTGCATGGAATTTAGTTTTCAGTGTATCAATTTCAGAGCCAAAGGAGGAACAGTGACACGTGTCACGCCGTACAAGTTCACTCTACTGAACTAGTCCATAATTAGGTCATTGTGAAATATTGGGCATAGCTTTGCCTTGAAGAATCCAAATTGGATCAGACCTATGGCATTGGAAAGAAGACTCAAAGGGAAACTATAAGGCTAAATATTACATATTGGGGATCTGAAATGACAGAGATACATCATATTCAATATCGAGCTCCTAGAAGGCAAGAAAAAGCTAGATCATGTGTTGTCAAGGGCTGCAAAGGACCAGACTTTCAAGGGCAGCAAAGAAAAGAAAGGTGCAAAAAAATGATGCAACAGAGGTAAGTTCTACGTAAGTATCTTTTGTATATGCATGTTCATCTCTTAATTTCAATAGGTTATTTATATTCTAATTTGTTGTTTTTTTTTAGCACTGACATATTCTCTGCAGGATGAGGCAAGTTTTTTTATTATCATGTCATGGGTATTTCCTTGAATGATTTTTGCAGGTATTATATATTCATCAAGATAAGACTCAATGCATGATCTAATGTTTTGAAGATTGAGAAAGGGTAGCATGACAAGAGCACCAATCAAGGTTCAGAACAACAACAAGAAGTTCACCACATGAAGTCTTCAAGTGGGCAGCACTTCATACACTCATTGTAAAGGTATCATTGTAAAAGCATCATTGTAAAATTTGTACAAGTTTCTATCTACCAAGAGTTGAAGAGGTAGTGTC
Source organism: Pinus albicaulis (assembly GCA_034641835.2). Lineage (NCBI taxonomy): Eukaryota > Viridiplantae > Streptophyta > Pinopsida > Pinales > Pinaceae > Pinus > Pinus albicaulis. Next base: position 1,038,099,492 of record CM076578.1, read on the forward strand.
AGGAGGTCTAGGATCATCATTAGGTGGTTGTGTCATAGTTGGGTTTATCTTCTACATAATTCTATATCATTGTAAAGTGGACCATTTTCCCTGGTACATGATTCCATTCTTATTTTATTCTTCTATAGCATGGTAGGGTGGTGCTAGGTTGGTGCATGAAGTCACCAACAAGTTCAATCCTATGAAAAATTCAGGGTGGTAGGGTGGTGCTAGTGTGAGTTGTAGCTCATTGGGTGTTGGGGCATCCGTTCAGTTGACTACTAAAGAATCTTGGGCATTGGAGTGTCCATCTAGTGGGAGCTGGAGAAGAATTATTTTCTATATTCTAGGAAGTTGGATATTTCTTTTCGATTGGAGTTTAAGATTAAATAATTATTAGAAAAGCATTCAGGTGGTTTTTGTCCCTGAGGGGGTTTCTACCCTAAAAAATGTGAGCATTTTTGTTCCTTTTGTTTACTACTATCATTGCACAAACACTGATAATAATTGAAGATTAACTGGTGCTCTAAAATATTAATAATAATACTAATTGAAAGGAATACTTGATTTCACGCCCGGGGGCCCCCGCATTATTTCCAACACCATTGACGAGGTTGTTTAGGCATGTTCCATCAAGCTCTGTTAATAGGTATGGCCCCTTTAGGAGACAATTTTTTATGACGTAGGACCTTTCCACAAGGTTTCGAATTTTCCTGGCCCTAGAGCTTCTTTCGTGGCATCATAGCGGAGGACTAACTGCCCCTCAGTAAATGATCGAGCGGTAATGTTGTGATCGAACAATGCTTTCTCCCACTTTTTATGGGCCTCATTTTGTTGGAGTGACTGTCGTAGACTTTTGTCGACGAGCTCTAGTTGTACTAAGTGTTGCTCTAGAGGATAGGTGTCATTGAGGAGTTCGGTGGCGACGTGTAATTTCGGTATCTCGCATTCTATGGGAATCACAACTTCGACCTCATATACTAAGTAGGGTGTGAACCCCGTTGATGTTTTCATTCTCATGCGGTATTCCCACAAGGCATAGAAAATCATGTGGTGCCAGCTTGTTTCATGGTTATTCACCATGCATTGTAACATTGTTTTAAGTACTTTGTTTATATATTCTACCTGTTTATTGGATTGGGGGTAGAATGGTGAAGCGAATTCATGTGTGAATCTGAAGTGATAGGATATCTCCTGGAAAACCTCATTTTCGAAGTGTTTTCTGTGTTCAGAGACTAACTCTTTTGGTACACAAAACTTGGTGATGACATAGTTGAACAGAAACCGTGCAACGGTTTTTGTCATGTTGTCGTTTGTGGGCATGGCTTCTTCCCATTTGGTGAAGTAGTCGACGGCCACAATAATGTACTTGTGGCTACCAAATGATGTGGGGTTGCAAGTCATGAAGTCGATCTGCCATTTGCAGAAGGGACCAACAACTATGACAGGGTGCAAGGGAGTGGGAGGGACTCTTGCCTTGTGAGCAAAGTGTTGACATCGCTCGTAGATTTTGACTGCTAAAATGCAGTCACGAAATAACATGGGCCAAAAATTTCCTGTCCGTAGGAATTTTTGGGTAGTGGCCATTCCAAATAGATGGCCACGGCAAGCTCCACTGTGACAATCATTAAGGGCTTGCTCATCTTGGTTGTGAGTGAGACATCAACGTAAAATGGTGTCGATACCCCACAAATAAAGGACATCTCCCATGAGGAGGTATCAAGGGGCCTAGTGGCGGATGCACCTCTGGTCGTCACGAGTAAGCTTGGGTTTGAACTTTTAGGTTCATAAAAATAGGAGAATATCTATGTACCAAGGGTCATCAGTCATCACTAGGAATATATGTTCATCTGGTAGTGAATCATTGACTGGTGATCATTTGGTTTGACATGGGAGATCCGTGATGAACTCGGATAAAATTAAAGCCTTCTTTCTCTTGGAGGAGTGAAACTGTAAGTTGAATTCTTGCAATATAACTATCCATCAAGTGTACTTATGGTCCATTAAACAACGTGTGATCAAGTATTTCATGGGGTTAATATCTGTGATGACTGTTGTGGTCCTTAATATAATGTAGTGGCGACTTTTTTGGACAACATGTATCAATTCTAGGGCAGTCTTCTCTTTAGGCTCATATATTAATTCGGGGCTTGATAAGGTTTTACTAACGTAATAAATTACTTGTTCTTTCCTGTCGGGGCCTTCCTGGATTAACACACCAACCAAAGCGGTGTGAGATGTTGATAGATACACGGTGTAATCATGATCGTAGTTTGGGGGATTGATCAATGGTGTTGAAGACAATGTGTCTTTTAGGGCCTCAAATGATTCTTGGGCTTGATTGTCCCATTTGAATGGGATATCCTAATGAAGGAGGTGTAGGAATCCCTGAGCGCAAGTGACGTAGTCTAGGACGAAGTATCTCAGAAAATTGGCCTTTCCCTACAAGCTTTGTAGTTACTTTAGGGTTCGAGGTGGTGGTACCTCTTTGATAGCTTGGACCTTGAGGGTGTCCACTCTAATCCCTTGTTTGGACAGAATAAAACCTGTAAGTCATCTTTCTATGATGCAAAAGATGCATTTGAGGGGATTCAAGTGTATTTTTTATTTCCAGCATCGTTGTAATACCAGTCGCAGATCCTCAAGATGATCAGATCACTTCTTGGATCAAATAGTGAGGTCATCTAAGTAGGCAAGTATGAGGTGTGCCAAGTAATGAAATATATAATTCATGGCCCATTGGAAAGTCCAATATTTTTAATAATGAATGGCATCACCTGGTATGAAAACGTGCCCCATGGGGTGGTGAACGTGGTCTTGTACTGGTCGGTGTGACTTATTTGGATCTAATTATACCTAGAGAAACCATCCATGAAGGAGAGAGCCTCATGTCCCATGCAACAATCGATGACCTGGTCGATGAATGGGATAGGGTAATTGTCCTTTGAACAGGCTTTGTTTAAATCATCAAAATCAGTATAGACGTGTATGGTGCCCTGTTTTTTTATGATGGGAACAAGATTGGAAACTCATGATGTGTAAACAATGGGGTAGATGAACCCGGATTTTTGAAGCTTACCTATTTCTCATTTAATGTCTTCTACCTTGGATGGGTGCAGTTGATGTTGTTTTTAGTGTACTGGTGGTATGTCAGGCCAAGTGTCAATGTGGTGCTCTACAATAGTGGGACTAAGTCCTAGCATTTCCAAGTAGTCCCATGCAAATATATCTCAATAATCTTGAAATAAATGTGTGTAAGATGTTATCTCATCTGGGTAACATGTTTCCCCCAGCTAGATTTCTACGAATTTATCAAGTTTTCGAGAGATATTCACCTTGATGGTGGAAGAAATGTTTGACATGTTCCCTTCTTCGAACGCATCGAGCATTGGAATGGAATTTTTGAACCAATCAACTTTCCCTAATGGAAGGAAATATTTTGATCCGATTGCATAAATCTCTTGGTTTCCTGTTTTGTTAGGGCTGAACATTTTTTCAGGAAGAAAAAATGAGCGGTGATGAATCACATCCCGCGAATAATTTGGTTCTGTCATGGCCTCAAGAATATCCTCATCTGAGTGGAATAAGGATCCTAAGGGGGGATTGGGATTGTGCAAGGCCATGAGGAAGTGGTTCAATCCTAATGGAGTTGGTTGATAGACATGAATAAGTTTCCATCGTCAAGATGGTGGAACCAGACGTGGTCGACAGGGTGCAAATAGATTGGGTTTGCACCATCATTGGTACAACTATTCTCATAGTTGTAGCTGAATCGACACCTATGATTGATGAGAAGACAACTCGAGTTATGGTTCCAATATACAATTATATGAATCGTATATGATGTATCGTGTTGTCATCATTTGGTGGGGGAGGAATTTCCATCATGGTTGCTTGAGTGAGAGCAACTCTAGGTTCCTCATAAGGCGCACTATGAGTATTGGCACTTTCTGGGATCTGCAATTTGTGCTTGGTGCAGAGGTGCCTAAATGTTTCCATTAATGGGCATGCATTTTTTTTTTGGTTATGGCTGGTGCAAATGGTCCACAGTACCATTGTTCCTATCGAGTATATGGTGTGCAAACCAACAGTACTATTTGTCCCTGAAGTGGACACTCGCAATGAATCAGGTGTAGGGGAGATATTTCACTGCTGCCATATCTGAGTTTTTCATTTTAGGAAATTTAGCACTCTTAGGGAGTGTAGACTTAAAGCTTCTCTTGCCACTCGAATATTTGGGGGGTGCTCACATTTCATTGTCTGGTGGAAATGTGAGCAGATCCTACAATAGCAGTGTGTGATCTTCTCTCAGTTAGAGAGATGTTTCTGAGGGATAGAGGAGGCCATACGAAAGTTGTTCGTTAGGTGCTTGAGTTCTTTACATTGATTGACCTAGTGGTTGATTCTATCGCATATCCCTCATTCTGCCTTAGACTAGACATGGGTCATGTTAGGTCGATGCGTCTTTTTTACTCGCCCAATGTTTTGGTATTGAAATGGGGTAGGCTTACTAGGGGAAATATGTCTTACATTAGGTTCTCTAAGCTCTAGACAGATGATATCGTGACGTTGTGTTTCTAATGAATTAATGATGGAAATTAGTGGGCGCACTCGAGGGGAATAAGTATAGTGCCTAGCATGATGGTTTCCTTGAAATACCAGATAAGAATGTATTTCTTGGGCATTCATTTCCCACTCGGTTGATAATGTGATTGGGAGCCATCTACATTGTGATTTTAGGTCTGGGCATTTGGGGACCAAATGATTGCATGTGTTGCACAACGCACAGGTTGGTCTTCTTCGTGGAGGGTGGGTGTGGGTGACTAATAGTTCCCTGACCGATCGCTTTTCCACTGATAGGAAGAGAATGGACCTTCTTGTCACGTCCTCTTGCTTTCTTGAGCTATCCATGGATTTTGTGTCTGAGCCATCTTCTAGGGAGAGGCGAACTATGGTTGTGCATAGACAAGTTAGCGCTAATCGAAACTGAGGGATGTAATGACATTGGCGTAATGGGTGATCTCCACCACATATCTTACATGAATGTTGGATCACTAGAAGGTAGGCATGATATGACACATTAACTGGATACCATAGTTGAAAAATTACCATGGCTGCGCATTTAGTGATGAAATGATCTCATTCTTCACCAAGTGCACAGTGTTGGATAGGAGGAGGGGGAAAAAACAGGAGCCTTTTTGGTCACTATCATGCCTCCTAAAGGTATAATATGACCCAGGGTTCTTCTCCATTTTATTGCACGGGGGGATCCTCTTGATATGATTTAGGGCATGTAAGGAATCCCTATATCGTGGTATATCTAGACACTGATGAGTGTAATGCTCATAATTGTTACAAATAGCATTTGCATGCTTAGTAATCAATGCTTTGCCTTGGTTTTTTGTGGCTAGTTCCTTTTTATGGGAACTTGTCATCGCGATATTTCTTTCGAAGCTAAGGAGCGATTTTAATTCGTCCAGCTCTAGGTAGTTATGGGTAGGGTGGCCTACTATGTCGCACACTGCACAAGCTTGTAATTCCCTTGGTATGATGGTGTTTTCTATCTTTTTCCCTTTTTTATGGGTTTTCTTGGTCACTATAACCGGCTTTGTGATGGGAGTTTCTTTAAACGGTATGGTTGCAGTGGTTTCCATAATAGGCAGGGCCTCCTCAGGAGTGAGGGGGCTTAATCCTGTAAAGGTGATGCTCGTGCTTCCTGACATGGAAGGTGGGACCAAGTACCAAACTAGTATTAGGAAAGATATGTTTGGCAACACTAGCGTTGCCAAAACTTGTTGTGACACAAAACCAGGTGGAGGGTATAGAAAAGGAGCTTGGGAGATGGTGTAGGATAGAGAGGCTATCATGAACAAGGCCTCGGTTTCATTACTACTATTCTCTATCTCCTGGCTGGCTTCGGTACTTGATGTAGACATCATGCACACCAAAATCCTTGTGATATCAGTGAATGATTCTGGTATGATAGGGGGATCTCCTAGGAAAGATCTGAGGATAGATGATGGTTTGAATTGGCCAGGGCCATATTCTTGGTACTATCATAAATCAAAAAAATGTGAAACATTACTTGACATGGTCATATAGTTCATTTATCAAAGGTCTCCTTAAGTCATTCAAGTTGGTATAGGAAAATTTCAATTTTTACATGTTTAACCTATCCTAAGGTTCAAAGCCACCTCCATTTAGGTCATGTCATGTCCCATCATTCATCATTAGGTGTTAGTTTTCATTTCCCAAGAAATTAAATTTGAAAACGATACCTAAGCCAGTTTTACAAATTTTTGTAGCATTTTATACTGTGAAATAGCAGTTTTCGCTACGAAACTGCCTAACAGTTTCGTAGCGAAACTGCCTAATAGTTTCGTAGTGAAACTATCAGAGAATAAACTAGATATGCTACGAAAAACTATTTTTCTATTTCTCTTGTCAAATCTGATGCAAAGTGCCAGTTCATGATTGGAGGAGTTAGGGTGGAGGTCATTCGAGTCTATTAGGTTTAATTCAAACGTACAAAGCCAACTATGATTTCATCATTACCCTTTTTAGCATGCATGTGTCATGATTAAGGCATGAGTTGTCATTGAAACCATAAAAGGTTACCCAATTAGTATTTTTTTCATACTCCACTTTATATTTACATGATTATTTTATTTCTGGAGAGTTGTTTCATCGAGCTAAGCAGGTTGCTGGCATTTTCAAAGGTTTCAGGTGTCATCAAGCAAGTGGAGCTGAGAAGATATAAAGTAACCATGGCTGCAAGGAAGAAAACTAACAAAGGTGGTCATTTCCACAAATATGAACCGATGGACATGAATTTTCTCAATGAAGATCCAACTTCCGATGGACAGTTGTTTGCAATTCTGTCAAATGCTGCAGGGTTGTCAGCTACAGGTTTCTAAAGATTTTGCTAATAGTTTCACTGGGACAACTTTAAATGTGGGAATGGTAAACCTCACAGTAACACTAGACAACATTTTAGTAGCAACAAGAATCCATAGAGGAGGGGAACAATGGTTTAAAGGCATAAATTTCACCATGCAATATTGCAAAGAGTTTATCGAGCCAGAGCATAGTGAAATTGATTTTACAAATGCCATCCCTAGGAGTTTCATGAAGGAGAAATATTCAAAGATGTTGATGATTATTCAGAAGTACTTTACCTGTGAAGGAAGGTTTCACATGGTCTAATCCTACCACCTCAGGCTTCTTCTGCATTTTGTGGGTAAGAGGTCTCTTGAATTGTCGTTTTACTTATACGAAGTCTAGGTAAAATGTCAGATAAGGTTCAATTTAAAACAGAAGGAAATGAAACTTCTCTCTTTCACCATGGTTTGATTAAGTTGTTGGAATTAGAGGATTTGAAGAGATTAGGTAGAGATTGGACATATTTTCTATTCATGAGTGGTTTTGAAGTTGATGTTGTCACTCCTAAAAGAGTTCCCAAACCTAGAAGTATTTCATCACCAATAGTGGCAAAGGAAATTGAATAAGGGAATAGATCATCCCCACTAGGACTAGTGAGCACGGAGATAGAGCCTTTGCAGAATATTGACACACCTAAAACTAAACCTAAAAAACAGAAGAAAAATTTCAGCAAACAGAGAAGCAAGAGAGTTACTAGTAGCCAAACAATGGTTAAGGGTAACTTAGAGGACATTTTGCATGCAATTGACATTTAAGAAACTCCCATTGTTCAAGCTGAAGATGTTGAAGATGGAGGAAGAAAGCTAAAGAAAGGCAAGACAGCTAAAAAATTAGAGTTTGCATGTGATGATGTTGGTTTCATGTTTCAACCCAGAAAGCCAATGACTAGGCATGCAAGAAAGGTCATGGAAATCAGAAAAGAGACTCAAAAGGTCAGTGAAACTGCCCAGCCACCAAGCATCATAGATCTCTCTTCACCTACAAAAGAAGAGCTGGTTATCAAACAAAAGAAGGGTAAAGAGAAAATCACTGAAAAATCCAAAATCGAAACCCTTAAGGAGTAGTTGAAAGAGGCAGGGGAAGAGATATCAGTCTTGAATAAATAGGCAAAGAAGTATAGAGTTGAGAAGGTTCAGTTTGAACAATGAGGAAAATTTGGTAAGATCAAGTCATAAGTGTCTCAAAGACCTTGGACAATATAGAAAAGTTGATAAAGTGGACTCAGCCACTAAGAAGAGAGGTCAAGCACATCAAAAATTTAAAACTACACTTGCAATCCAAGAATAGGACATTTAAGGACCAAGTGAAAGATCTTCAAGATCAATTGGATCTGATTCATGAAGAGCTGGAAAAGAAAGGTTTGAAGATGACAGTACTAGAAGAGCCTATAAGTCAACTGATTGTAAATGAGGAAGAAACACCACAGGAGTTGTAAGTTGAGATGGAATATGTCTTATTAGGTTCATAACATGCAGAGAACCCAAGTTTTACCAATGGAGATCATTTTTTGAAGACAACTTTGAAAGGGACGATTTATGGGTTTTTACACAGTTTCGTAGCGTACCTCAGGCTTGAAGCCAAGAATACGTAAGAAAAAACATGTAGGTACCTTTTTGCATCTAAATTAAGTTTTTGAATGTTTTAAGGAGGTATATTTATGGTGGTAAGGTTTCATGGCCTGATTAACATGATGGAATAGAAAAGCCACTTATTCCATGCTACCAAAACTTGCTACGAAACTATCATGTTTTCATAGCGAGCAATTGTTAAAGGATTTTGAGTATCTTTAAAGCAGTTTTTACCAACTGGAGACTTCCAAAAGTTAAGAGGACCTCACTAGCAGATATTTATGATTCAAAGGGAGTTTCATGCATCCAGGTCATCAGTCAAAATAACATTGAATATGAAGGTCATCCATTCTTAAAAAGCAGGGTTATGTTCCATAGACCTAGGAGGGTTTTAAATATGTAAAGTGCGGATGAATTTGGTCATGTGTCTCTCGAGCATGTGACATTCAATTTGTAACCATCATGTAAATGTTTCATAGATAAGATAGAGGAATGTAATAAATAGGAGATAGAGTCCTATTAGGAGTTGGTTCCTTTAAAGGATAACTGTCAGTTTTCTGTAGTAAGTTATTGATTTCAGTTATGTAAGGTGTCATTGGAGAATTTGAAGATCTAGCCACCAGGCAGATCATCCTTTTTGTAAACAATGTCTATTTATAGAAAAAACATCGAAGTATTAAGGGGTTGGAGAACATTTGTACCAAATTTCTGCTTGTATGCTTTTAACTATTATCAGTAATACAAAGTGACATTCTTCTTTCCAGACCTGAGATTCTCATGAAGTTTTTGATGTCTTATTGATCTATATCCTTTATGTTTTATCATTTGCAGTAGATTTCATCTCTAATTACTCAAAATTCATAATATTATGCTTTGACTTCCTTTAGTTATGAAATGATTTTGTTTTCTTGAGTTTTGTGTGTGATTTTCCTCTTTTAAAAACCTCTATCTGCCTCAGCTTCCATGTGAAGAACCATTGTCACTGAAACTACTGATTGTTGAATCCATAAGCCCAATGGTAGGCCTGCATTTTTCAACTTGCAATTATACAAAACAAGTTAAAATTCCATAGAGTTATCCATCTACTACTATCATTATTCAAAATCATAAAACCCCTTTAAGAGAGCCCTCTCAAACTGAAGAGGCTAATATTTAGTTAGAAGTGGTTTGAAACAGTTACACTGAGTTGTTTGATGAGCAGGAAATCAAGTTCAATTTGGTGATAACATGTACCATGTGAGCGTTTCATCAGATGTTTCCACATAGGGTATAATGACATTAGCGTTCATCAAGGGTCACCTTTCATGGTATGTTAATTGGTTGACGGTGATGATGTGGTCCTCAAGGGGGAACATCATGATTCGAAAGATGGATGATGCTATGGCAGACATGGCATACATATAAATATTCCCAAGGAGTATATTGTAATATATTTGAGCGTACAAGACCTCGATGTCTATAAGAAACATATTTATGTCCAAGCAAACCAAGACATTTCGATAGAGACCGACGGGATCAAAAGGGAACCCCTCGTATGCTATGAGTATGATGTTTGACGGCTTCAGTTTGGGATATCCTAACTTCTACCAAATGCTCTTTGACATGATGCATGTGGATGCACCCTCATCTATGATACATTAGTGGATAGTTATGTTTTTTACTGACACCGGTATCTTGAAGGCGACCAAAGAAGGAAGCCTGGGGGTGGCTTTATCTAAGTCAAAATCCATTAGGCGTGAATCGACAGGGTCGATTGTGCCTAACCCAGAAATCAAGGCTTTCCTTTTCTTTGGGAAAGATTGCAGGACTTCCAAAGATGGCATAGCAGCGGGAGATTGAGCTAAATCGTCCATGATGCTATAATTATGGGCCACTTTGAAGTGGTTTCCTCCTCGCCTTGTTGGTCCCTTAGCCATTTTTGGCAAAGGTTCAATAGGCATTTTTAATATAGTCAATTGTTTTGTAGGTTCACTAGTGCTAGCCCTTGGCGTACTATTGTCTGGTGGGGTATCATAACTTCAATTCCTTGTTTGAAAGAAAATTTCCTCGCTAGTCATATATATTTCGTGGTTGTTGTTTCCAAAATCGTTGGGGGGTGTTTGTTGCTATTGGGTACTAACCGCCCCTTGGTGGGGGAAGGGCTCATGCATTATAGTTGTTTGTTGTGTAGGTCCCCCTTGTCCTCGGTTACCCTAAAGCTTCTTCAACTCGGGGATTTAGGGACAGTGATGAGTGTAATGGCCATACTCACCACAAATTGCGCAAGAGTGGTTTTTTTGAAGGTTAGCCCTCTTATTTTTCCCTTGTGAGTTACTTGGTTCCTGGTTTTGATTTCGATTAGGGTTTCCCCCAGCCTGATATCTCGGAAGGTGTTGTTGGTTATTTTCCCCTCGTCCAGGATTTCCCTTTTTTATTATATTTTGGCTTTTTACTTCCCATGTTAGGAGGATAAATAGGATTCTCCTGGTCATATGACTGGTGCGGTTGGGCCTAGGAAGGTTGCATAAAGTTCACTGGCGCATTATTTTGCATCGATGGGTTTTGTGCTCAGGAGTGGAGATATTGAGGTCCCTATCCCTGGTTTGTAAATGACTGCCAGGGGGGAGCTCTTCTGTCAGCATTTCCAGCTGCATCTTGGGTCCCCTATGCGGGAGGGTATGATCCTCCTTGTTGATGATGGTACGACGACACCCTATTGGCCATGTTCTATAGAGGTGCATGATGATTTTGATGATAGACTGGTTGCGGGATGTTTTGGTTAGTATCATACACGTAACTAGGGTACAGATTCCTGCTACCTAGGTGATTTTGGGTCAATGACCCTATCAATCCATCTATAGTATTCGATGTGCCTGTACATTATTTATAAGCTTGCAGGTGTGGGGCGTTAGGTAGGATGTTATAGATGTATCCTGACTGAGTGTATATCAAATGGAGTTGTTGGGCTTTGCTAATCATGCATCCTCTTCTGAAGTAGGTTCTTTAGTTTCCACATCCTTCAAAATCTCCACTATGAGAGTTTTCAAGAATAGGTCCAGTAAAAATCAATCGTCGAGTTTGGATTTACACAAAATTTGATGTCACCACCATTCATGGAGATGGTTTGAGATATGGATGACTGGCGTTTGTCTAAAATGCAATAGTAACTCATTCCTGAATCGTAGTGGATGGGTAACTGGAAATATGTGAGGAACGTAGTAGTGACGGCACTAAAGGTTCCATGTGAAGCAGAAGGCTGCTCCACATACCATTTCACGGTTGGTCTGGTTAAGGTACGCTAAAATAGTATTAATCGAATAATATCATCAATAATATTGTTCGAAAAACACCATAGGTGGAAATTCATTACATGGTTTCCAGGGTCTTCTACTTGCTTCCCTTCAAACTTTGGAATGTCCAAAGGGAGCTTCGTGGGCATGGGGGGGAAAGTGGAATTGTGTGCAAAGGGGTCATTTGTTAATTTTGATAGATTGGGTAAGTTTAAAGATGCTAAGAAAGGTAACTGAGTGTTGATCGCCATTGTAGACTATGAAAACACATGGTTCTGCTTGTGTATGGGGTTTTTGTGACGTACCCAATTGTGTGTTTTGTTGGCTCCCTAAATGGGTAGCGCTCCCCTGCCCTCTAGGGGTTGTGGGAGGAGTGGTGTGTGGTGACCCTGAGGGGGTTCCCACTAGTGTGGTGTTGGGTGACCCTTGAGGGTTCCCAACTAAAGATGCCTCGATAAAGGATGAACCGATAAGGGTAATTATGTTTTTTCTTTGACACCTAAATGGAGAAAGAACTGGAACTCCACCCTCTAATGAGGGGAGGTCCAAAAAATTTCTATATCGATGAGGTCCCTTTGGGTCCGTTATGGTCTCGACTAGGTTTTATTTTGGAAATAATTTTCAGTTTTATGAGAGGAGAGATATTATATATCAAAGAAAAAAGTGATTGCATACATAAAACAAAGTGAAAATAACAGGTTAATTTCCCTTTAGATTAATCCAATGTGGTCAGTCAATCCAAAAAATGTTTTTTTTTTTTTTGTTTTACATGTGATACTCAAAATACTAGAAGACCTAATCATCCTCACACTCTCAATTGTAACTGGGCCTTGCAAAGATATATTATGGTGGGTACTGGGTCCAACATCCCAAAAGAACTGGCGACGCTTTCCAGTAGCCTAAGAATCGACCAAGGTAATGGAAATAAGATCTAGTGCTTCCTACACTGTCACCTATAGGGAAGGATTCCATATTTTTGGCCACTAAGGTACCGTCATCCCACGTGAAAGTTCGAGTCTTGAGCTTCTTGGTATTTAGCTACCAATTCCAAGCACCAGATGGGTCAGGTAGCCCCAAATAGTACCACATGCACTGGGCCTAAGTTTAACCCCCTCTGAATCAGGTCTATGTGGCACTTGGGTATTATTTTCCATGGGTGGATAGACAGGTTTAAAGCTCCCTAAAAATTCAAATTCTATGTTTCAATAATGTAAACTGACCATGGCAGCTTATTGGATGCCTACCCCCAATGGTCCTAACCTAAACTATTAATTATCTTGTGGCCCCTGTTGGGAGATTTAATGAGTTCAATTATGGTTAGTTTTAAGGTGGCTTACTTTGCTTAGGGTGTGGAAATGTGTGTTAGAAAGTGTACAATCACAATGTTTGTAGGATGCGGATATGCAATGATCCTTTACACTCCCTCCTATATAAACTATTTTTTGATTGTTCCTTTCAAAAAACAAATGATGTGTGGATAATGGGTCGCTTACAATTTTTTCTATTAGACTAAATGTTGGACTAAAGGGAGATGGAAAACTATCAAAAGAGAGTGTCCACATGCGTGCCCAGGGTCACCAAGAGGTGCAAGGGTAACAAAGATTACTTTCCTTCTTAGATAATTTATCCTAGTCTCGGTTCCTAATGCAGTGTTTTAAACTAAAATTAATGCAACAACTATGAAAAAACAAATGGAAACTAGCTAAGCATGTGTGGATATGGGCCACTTACTCTTTGAAAATTACCTAAGTGTTTGGTGTCTATTATCACAAAATAATTTCTTTCAGATAGCATGGGTGGATTTTATCCACTTACCTCCTAATTAAACTACAGTGAATTTGTGACAATAAACTATCAATTAGAACTATGCAAATAGCTAAACTAAAGTGCAGCTAAAAACATGTCCTAACAGTCAAGGGACACCAAAACACAGTGCTGGCAGATTTATTCTGGGCCGCGAACCACTTTACACATAAAAAATGAAGAAAACTAATGAAAAAATGGTTCACTGGTTTTCGTGCAGAATTTTTCTTCACAGGGGCGCGACTCTATGCGCTTGTATGAGTTGAACGCGCGTAGACTGACGTGTCTGTTTGTGTTTAACATGCACGGTTTTCCTGCACACAAAAATTCCAAACCTCCTAAACTAAACCTCTTCACAGAGGGTGAATGAGAGAAGTTGAGGAAGAGGAGAGTTGGTCCTGCAGCAATCCTGAGCAGAAAAGAGGCTCTGCAAAAACACAACCACTTAGCTTAAGAGGAAAAATAAGTGGAGTTGCCAGTCCTGTGTTGGTGTGCTTAGTGAACAAGTGTACTAAAACACCTGTGCTTTATGGGATTGATTGCTAACCTACAAGAAATGGTCACATGGCAAAAAGAGTTGTTAGATGGTTAGTGGAAACATACTATGTAGAAAAACTAGTTTATGGAACATAGCATGCTATAAAAAAGAAGAGGAAACAAAACAAAATAAAAACATAAACATAAGCTCAATCGAGTCAAATGAGCTAATAGTCCAAATGGAGAACCAATCCCCTCTTGTTAGCCGCTATTATTAAAGAATTGGCAGAACGTTACACACTTGCAGTGAGTCCTTAGAGCTATGGAGCTCTAATACCCAAAGCATGGAGGGCATTCCTCTTGAGTTGGTCTGTGAGCCTCTCTCTTCTCCTCGAATGAGTGATTGGATGCTAGACACTTGGTGAACATATCGTTAGGGATTGAGGTTTTGGATGGCCAACAACTGAACCCCTTCAGTCTATTGTTGTTGGGACAAGACACTACTGGTTTTCTCATGGGAAATTTGGCCAGCATAGTAATGTGTTCTCATTTTGTTCTTCTCATGGTGGAATTTTATAGGAAAATTTGAAATTCCTCTTCCCTCTCTTGGTAAAATTATGGATAGTGACCCAAGAGTGGGGTTTGATTCCATTGTGTGCTCACTTGAGGTCTAAAGGTGGCTCTAAGTGGTTGTCCTTGGGTGGCCTCAAGTGGAGAATATTTTCCCGAAGTGTGTCAAGTGGTCCCAGATGGTGACCTCCCACTATTCTCATGACCGCACGAATTATTGAGGGAAAGCCACGGAGACCAGCATGACTATTGAAGAAAAATTTGTGTGGAGCACACTTTTCTTGTGTCTTCTATGTGAAATTTGATAAATTTTCCTCTTGACCTTAGGGATTTTAAAATTTTCCAGATTCTCTAATGTTTCTTGGCCCTGTAAAATCTTCTACTTGACATTTCATGATGTCTTCTGCTTGTCCGATTTTCCAGTGATAACAAGGTTGACATGGCAGAGCAGGTGGAAGATAAACCATTTGAGGAGATAATCAGGGAAAAGGATGCAGAGATAGCAGAGCTCAAGGACAACCTCTCTAGGGAAAATTTCATGATATCCTTCCTACAACAAGAAAACATGCAGTTGAAAGTGAAACAACTGCTCCAAAGAAAACCAAAGGCATATTTTGAGAAAGACAAAGGTAAGGGAAAATAAATGGAATATATTGATCAGTTGGAAGACAAGGAGGCTAAAATAAAGCCAAGGAGGCCAATAAAAAGAGGATTAACCACGCAAAAAGAACAAGAAAAAGAGTCATCTCCTTCCATTAGGTCAGCAAAGCTTTGATGATTTGATCGCTACTAAGATTGAGCAAGACAAAGAATTATTGATTGAAAGGGTGAATGAGAATTTAGATAAGATTTTGAAGAAGGAAGAAAGAAACAATAACCTCCAGAGGCACAGGGTGAGACACTATTTCACTAGGAGACAAATCGCCAAAGTCAGGGTTAAGAATTTGAAGAAAAAGCTTAGAGAAACCCTAATCAAGCTAAAAGAGAAATAAAACTTGGATTTACTAGCTGAGGCACCCCTAGCCATATATATAATCATTCAAGGATTCCATGGACAAAAATTCAACAATTTTTTGGCATTTTTTATCTTTTTTTGTGATTTTTGACAAATTCTCGAAATTTCACCCTTACAGAAGCATCGCGCAGCCATGCGACGCTTTTCCTCAGAAGCTCCAAATGAGGTTTTTTCTACATGGATGGATTTATCTTGGAGTGTACATTCCAGATATCGTCATGATTTTTCATGAAACCTCCTAGTTTTGGAGAAAAAACTCAAAAAACACCCTCTTTTTCATGCTTCTGCCATTGTTTTTCCCTGTGTGAGGTGCTTCTAAAGTAAGCTTGGAAAAATATATTTTTTTATGCCTTGAAGGAGGTATTTTTCAATATAAAGGTTGGGTTCGATATAGGAAATCCATGGATACCTTCCCCAATCTTTATATCAGTAGGAGGATTCCTAAAATTTAGCTAAAAATGCCCTCCAAGTGGCATGACGCTTCTGCTAAAAAGCGCGATGCTTCTGTCTTGGATGATTTCTGGACATGTGTCAATGAAAAATGATCCAAATATTGAGGTTACAATTATCACATGAGTTTTTTTGTGGATAAGTAAGTATTTTTTTGAACCTCATTATTGAGGACTCATGTAATTACTCAAGGAGACAAAGACTCCTAGTTATTAGCTAAATTTGAGGGGATTGTTTCTAACTACCCTAAATTCTAGGTAATGACTCATAGGGTGCATTTATGATGTATTTGGGATCAGGTTTTGACCCAATGAGGTGGAATATTCTCTATTTTCTATATTATTCCATGTAAAGTCATTTTAGAGTTTGGATAGTTGATATTGCAATGTGGAGCTTATGTACAATATTTTTCAATGAAATCAAAGACATGTTGTAGCTATAATTTTGGGACTCCAGTGGTGTGCTTATTATCATTGTTTTTTCTCAGTAACACCATCAAATTGAATGTTTATGCTTTCTTTACATGACATGTATGCTTCTATATGATGATCTTATGAGTCTATAAACATAATTCTTACTTTTTGTGCTCGATTTTATAATATTTTCATGAATGTGGTCCAATTCATCTGATGAATGAACTCATGTAATATTCTCATTCTAACTCTCTCTTTTCAAACCCTATACCACAATGACAATATAAGTATGTTTCTGAGTATACCTACTTGGCCTCATCTTCATCTATGCAGTTTTTCATTTGAAATCAGACCTAAAACCTAGACCTAGTTCCTAGACCGACATTCCTATCCAACAAAATTCAAAACAAAACCCTATTTCACTGAGTTTATATCTAGCCTAAGATAATTACATCTCCAATCACCTCATTGAATTTAAAAGTGACATTGAGAGAGCCATCTCTAGTTTGGTAGGTCTAGCTACCAAATCTAAATATTGGTTTTAGGTTACCTCCTTCAGTATCCTTTCTCAACCTTGGGAAACAGAGGGAGTGATAAGATTTTTTGAGTCATTTCCGGGGAGCGATTGTAACTAATTCCATGGGGATACTTCTTTTAGTTAATTAAGGGTTAGACCTGTGGGTGAAAAGTTCTCACATTTGAAAAAGTTTGAATTAGTAAATTTGAGAAAAAGTACATATCCTCAAGAAAATTGGCTCCCAAAAGACACACCATGTCAAATCAAGACCCAAATCCCTCACCAACTGTTAATGACCCTGAGAGTCTTTCAAGAAAGCAGAAAAAAAAGTCTCGAAAATTTAGAAAGGGTATACCCCCACTTGTCAAATCAAAATCCTTGCCTACGAGATTAATTGTTGCAGAAGATTTGTCCTTCAATTTTAAATTTGAGAAATATTTGTTCAGGTCTAAGTCTAAATCCTTCCTTTCAGAAATTTTCTTTGACCCCATTTATTTTGAGACCTACTTGCCATTTTCTGAGTCCTCTTATTTCAAGCTTGATAGTGAAGTCTGGTCTAATTTTCATAAACTTTGGGGTTTGGTCAATAAGTATCAAGTAACTTTTGAACAATATTATTCCCAATGCCAACAACAAGCTTTTGCTTCACCCTCTACTATCACACCGTCTCACACAGTTACACCATCATCTCTTACTGTCACTCCATCAACACCTCCGTAATCTCCTCCATTAGTCATGGCCATATCTTCTGTTTTGATACTACCGCCACAATTCACTGCACTACCTCATAATTATGGTAAAATATTGACTCTGTTTGATGGAACATCAGAGGTTACTGCTCACCAACACATTGTCAAAGTAGTTTATTTCATATATCTTGAAGAGATTGATAACGATGACACCAAGATGCGCATTTTAGCATAGAGTTTCTCAGGAGAGGTTAAGAAATGGTTCTTCTCACTAAAAACCTTTTTGTAGCTAATTCACAACAGCTGATTGATTTATTTATGGAACAATGGGAGGAGAAGAATAACCCTTTAAAGATTCTAGCTGAATACAACACATTGAAAATAAATCCTAATGAGTTTGTGCAAGACTTCACAACTAGCTTCAATAGAATTTATGATTCCATTCCTGAAAATATCAATCCTCCTTCAGGCCTCGCATTACTTCATTACCCAGATGGTTTCGATCTTGATATAGCTTACCAGCTGAGGGAAACAAATCCATCTACCCTTAAGGAAATGCAGAGAAATGCAGTAAGCATTGAAGTGAATTTTATTATCAAGAAGTCAAAAATCAAAACATAAAATAGATTAACCATCAAGAAAGAAAAATCTACTTCATTATAGGGAAAACTCGACACCTTGATCAAAACAATGGAGAATATGATGGACAAAATGACCATCGCGAGTAGAAAAGTTGAGCCCTCAATCAGAAATACCAATTTCAGGGATCAAATTAGTAGCCTCAATAAAGGATCAAGCAAAGGGAATAGAGTGTTCGGGATCAACAAGGTCAGTATAAAATCCTCACTCCATTTCAAAAAAACTACACAGAGGGCCCTCATGAACAAGAAGAAGAAATTTCAAGAGAAAATCATCTCTTTGAGGAAAATTAGAAGCCTATTTTCCTGACTGAAAAAGATCAGCTTTCTACAAAACTTTATGCCCCAGATAATCAGCAATATGTTTTTTCTAATGATGATATTTTATTATTACAGACAGAAGATTACCAAAGAGGATATCAGAATGCTCTTACCCAGGTGAAAAGGAAATATGGTTTGAGGAATAGGAATGTGCCTATAACCTCAAGTCAGAAGAAACAAAACTCTCAAATAGATTCTTATCATAAAGAGATGTCTACTTCGAATCAGAGCAAAGATAAAGGACCTATTGTTCCTAATCATGGGAAAGGAAATGAAGCTTCTAACAATAATAATAAGAAATATAAAGAATTTCAAGAAGGAGGACATAGAAAGGAGATTCCACACAAATATTAGCGCGAAAATAAAGTTGCACCATTTAAAGAGGAAGAAAAACATTCTGATCTTTTTAGGTCTTGAAAATGAAATCTCAAAATTGAAATTCTCCATTCCTTTAATTGAAATAATCAATAATGACCAGTATAAGTTTTAGGTAGCCAAGTTTCTTAGGGTAGATCAAATGTCTGATATGGTGAATGTGAGTGATGATCACCCTGAACTTTTATTTCATCCTTTTGTATATCGTGACTTAGAAGATAGTGAGGTCCCTCATTTTTATCTTAGCCTCAAAATCCATGATTTTATCCTCCATAACACCATGTTATACTGTACAGCATCTCATAATCTCATGCCTAAATCCATCATGGAAAAACTAGGATGGGATTTTACAAGACCCTACCATGACCTTTACTCATTTGATTCATGAAGGGTTAAATGTCTTGGTCTCATCAAAGATCTAGTGGTGTCTTTAGGGAAAATTTCAGCCAATAATGTCATCATGGACGTTTTTGTAGCTAATATCCCTCCCAGATATGGAATTCTACCGTCTCGGTCATGGGGAGAAAAACCTAGAGGAACCTTGCAATTTGACTTTTCCTATGATACTATATCAATCTCTGGGCAACTCAGAAAAATGTACTAGTAAAATAAGATGAAGTACATGATTAGTAGAAAAGAAAAGCCTAATATTCACCTAATACTTGATTTTCATACATATTTAGAGTCTTTTATCTTATTCAATGATGATTGTTCAACATTGTCACAATTTTTAATGGAAGAAAAAGTAAAAATTCATAATTTTCAAATTCTGTTTTAAAAATTTTAATTGCAAAAAAACAAGAAAATATGCTAAGTGGTTTGGAGCCGAGTGCACCAACCAAAAATATAGATGAAAAAGTGAAAGAAACGGAACCTATTGGTACAACAGACCTTTCTCAAGTAGTTATTCAAGATCAGACATCCAAATTGCATCTTCCCAATGAATAAAGTGGTTTGTGGACCATGGATTTCGATGGAGCCTTAGGTAAGGAAGGGGCTAGAATTTGAGTGTGGATTCATAGCCTTAGCAACCAGTCATCTAACCTTCCTCATAATGTTCGAATTCCTTCTTACAAATTGTCATTTTATTTTTCAAATAATGAGGCAGAATATGAGGCTTTGATAGCTGGTCTAAAAATTATTAAGAGATTAGGTGCCAAGAAAATTTATGTCTATGGGGACTGCGAATTGGTAATAAATAAAGACAAAGGTGAATACTAGGCCAAGCATCCTAGAATGTGAGCTTACCTCAATGCATTGTTAGACATCCTCAAGACTTTCACTGGATATACTTTGTCATTGATTCCAAGGAACAACAATGTCATTGCTGATTCTCTTGCCACTTCAGCCAGCATGTTCAAAATTCCAGTGTATCCCAACAAGAAGTATTAAATTAACATCAAACATTTCCCTACTATTCTAGATAATTTTCAGTATTGGCAAGTTTTTCAAGATGACAAACAAATCAAAAAATTCTTGCAGACGAAAGAGGATTTTGTAAGTTCACAAATGGATGACAGATTTTATGAATATGATCAAGAAAGGCATGTAGCATAAATGAAGGTACTAAATTTGAAAGAAAACTATATTCCAAGAGTTCATGTACCTTTGGAGGAGATTTTTGACAAGGATGATGTTTCACGAAAACCAGCAATGTTGCCAACAAAAGTAGGAGTGGAAGACCTCAATCTTGGTACTCCTAAAAGCCCAAAATGGTCAAGATTTTAGAATCCTTGAGCTCATAAATGAAAGGTAAATATGCAGCATACCATTCCTTTAAAGCCTGATAAGAAGCCTTTATGCTGGAAACAAATGCCAAGTTGATGCCCTCCATTAAAAAATAACTGAATAGATTGTATATTTTTGGTATTATAGTTCCTCTTTATTTTTCAAATTGGATGTCAAACTTAGTGCCAGTAAGAAATAAGACTGGTGATATTCGCTTGTGTATAGATTTCTGTAATCTGAATAAATTTTTGCTGAAAGGAAACTACCAACTTCCAAAGATGGATCATATTCTACAAAGGGTGGCTAGTTCTTCCAGACTTTCATTGTTTTATGGATATTCCAGGTACAATAAGATTTTAGTTCATCTGGATGATCAAGACAAGACAACCTTTACAACACCTTGGGGTACTTTTATGTATGCTAAAATTCCCTTTGGGTTGAAAAATGCAGGAGAAAATTTTCAGCGAGCGATGGATATCGCCATTGAAAATGAAAAGGACATCTTCTTTGTCATTTATCTTGATGACATCTTAGTTTTTTCCAAGACAGATGAAGAGCACTTATAGCATTTGAATATAGTTTTCCAGAAGTGCAGAAAATTTGGCATATCATTGAATCCAAATAAGAGTTTGTTTGCTATGGAAGAAGGGAAATTTCTTTGTCATATCGTATCTAAATATGACATCCAGATAGATCCTTCAAGGATTTAGGAAATTCAGAATTTGGACTATCCTAGAAGAAAGAAGGAAATCCAGTCATTCAATGATAAAATCAACTTCTTGAGAAGGTGTATTCCTAACCTTGCTAAACATTTAAGATAAATTACTGATATGTTGAAGAAAGATACTGAGGTGAAATGGTCCGATGAGGAAAATAAATCATTCAATCAAATCAATTTTTCGTTTTCTCATGCTCCTATTCTTATCAACCCCGATTATACTCTTAATTTCATCATTTTCTCCTTTTCTTCTGAACATACTCTAGTTGTTGTCCTTATGAAAAATAAATATCATAAGAAAGAACAACTCATTTCCTTCTTCAGTAGAACCATAAGAGACACAGCCTTGAAGTACAATATCATAAAAAATAGGCCTTGGCACTAGTTAAATCATTGAAGGACTTCTGAGTCTATATTCTTCACTCTCACGTTCTTGCATATGTCCCAAATGTTGTTGTCAAAGATGTGCTAACAAAAAATGAACCTCAAGGTAGGTGTGGCAAGTGGGTAGTTGTTATGAAGGAGTGTGACTTAGAAATCAAACCTACAAAAATTGTCAAAGGACAAGGCTTGGCCAAGCTCATGGCGGAATCAAATTTACATGCCTTGGACAACAATTTCATTGGTGCATTATCTAAGGAGAAAGAGGCTAATTCACTACCTCAGGTATCTAAAATTTTTATGATATTATGCATGTGATGCAACATTTGAATCCTCCCCCTGGTTTTACTAGCATTAAAGGTAGATCTCTGAAGTTGAAGTCTCTTAAGTATTGCATTCGTAATAATTTTTTGTATTGGAAATATCCGGACGGATTTTTATTGAACTTTTTGGTAGAAGGTGAGGTTGAAAAAGTGATGAATGATTTTCATAAAAGTGATTATGTTGGTCATATTTTCTCGAAGACTAAAAAAAACAAGATATTGAGGGTTGGCTTTTATTGGCCAAGTTTGTTTTCCGATGTATATAAAATATCATGAGTTGTCATGAGTGTCAAATTTTTCAGGGAAAGAGAAATCTCTTACTGTTGGCCCTAAAACCAATTTTAGTTTAGGCACCCTTTCAAAAATGGGGGCTTTATTTCATTGATGAGATCCACCCTCCATCATCAGCTCATCATAAGCTAATACTCACAGCCACTTATTAATTCACAAAGTGGATTGAGGCCACCCCCATGATGAAAGCTAAAGACACTATCATTACTCAGTTTTTTGAGAGAAATATTCTTTCTCATTTTGGTTTCCCACAAAAAATTATCACTGACAATACATTTGCCTTTAAGTCCAAAATATGATATATGTTTGTGATAAATATCACATAGTACTAGGGAATTCTACAACTTACTTTCCTCAAGGCAACGGGTTGGCTGAATCATCAAAAAAATCCTTGGTGAACATAATCAAGAAATTTATGCAAGAGAACAAAATAAATTGGCCCAAAAAGTTAATAAATGCTTTATGGGCGGACATATTTAGCACAAAGAGATCAATCAGCATGACACATTTTCAGCTATTTTATGGTGTAAAAATAATGTTTCCTACTTCCTTAGCAGTGTCGGTGATGAAAATTATATAAGATATCAACAATGAAAAAAATGGAATCCAATGAAGAATCAGTCAAATGATTCATTTACAACAGCCAAGGGAAGAAGTTTTCAATCACACTTCAAAACTTCAGGAGAAAATCAAGAAGATATATGAAAAGAAAACCAAAGCTGATGGTTTCAAATTAGGAGATGTTTTTCTTCGATGGGATGCCCAAAATGAAGACAAATCAAGCATGGTAAGTTTGATAACCTATGTAAAGGTCCATACAATATTATAACATTTAGGGGAAAAAAGACATTTTTCTTAGAAGATCTTAATGGGCAGGAAATTTCGGGAGGACCAGTGATTGGTAGGTTCTTCAAACATTACCTTACCTGATCTTGAAGAAAAAGGTTCACTTTCACTATAAATATCATTTTATTTACTGTCAAAGAATAAGGAAGATGTTGCAGAAGTTTCAAGCCCGGGGAGAATTCCATGAGGCTTCTATGAGAAGCTGATGTTTTTCTTTTAAAAAGTTCAAAAAGTCAAGTAATTTTTCAAGGCAAAGTCATTTTCTATTTTAGTTATCATTTTAGTTTGTTGAAGTTATTTCAGTTTCCAGTTTTGACTCCATTTCCCAATGGATGAGTCTACTTGGTCTACGGTGTTCTTGACACCTCCTGAAGGAGTTTCCATCCCCATTGGGGTCAATGTTAGTGTCTAAATGTTTAGTGATCAAATACACTCTTTGAGGTTTACTTGGTAGTGGTCCTTGGTAAAAAAATTATGTTTTCAAATACATTCTCAAATAAATTTTGTTCACTGAATGTTGTCTAGGTATGAATGTTACTCCCTTCGCCCATTCATAGTCATCATAAATTGCAAGGTGATGTTAGTCATCATAAATATAGGGTCATAGATCAGTCAACATACATCCATCTAGATCATGGTCTAGGCTTCTTTTTTTTTGCCATCATAATATGCCAAACATGTCATAAAGAAGGAAAATAAATGTTTATTGTTATTACTTAAATCACCTGCATTGGGAGTTATCAAAGATAGGAAAATAAAGCAAAGGAAACTTTTCTTTTCCCAAGAAGTATGCTACATTATCCAAGTTTTTCAAAAAAAAAAATCTCAAAGTGCTTTTGATTTCGCTAAAGAAAAAAAGAAAATTTTGTGAGTTATAAAGGGAAATGAAGCTATTTGAGTTCATTTCATCCTTTAGTTTTCAAAAGAGCTCCTTTATCATACTCACAACACTCCACAGTTATCTAAAGATAAAAGACAACCAGAAAAAAAAAAAAAAAAAAAAAAAGGTGTTCCAAACTTCTCTGTGCTACGCTTCTGGAATCTATGCTACGCTTCTGGCATATGTGCTATGCTTCTGGCATATGTGCTACGCTTCTGTCATCTGTGCTACACTTCTAGCATCTGCGCTATGCTTCTAGAAACTGCTAAAATTTTTCCTTTCAAGCTCCAAAGGGCTATCAAAGGTTCAATTTATCATTTCTCAAAGGTTTAGAGGCTTCCAAATCAATAAGTGATCATCCCTCACCTTTCCTTCATGTGAATTTCTTCAGCAAAGGGTGCATTCCCTCTTTTAGGGTTCTTAACTACAATTTTTAGATTGTTGTGATGTTCAGCTTTCTTCAGTTGGAAAACCCCTAGTTTCATCATATAAAAACCTTCACACATAAATCATATACCCTACCAAATCACTACATATCATTCATATCCCTCCTTGCTACCATTTTCACTCAAACCCTATTTTTCATTATGCTTTTGAAGAAAAACTAGGAAAACTCAGTGTTTTAACCTTTTAGCCACTTTTCCCATACCCATTTCCAAAATTTTCACTTACATTGTGTTTCCAACTCATCACCTTATCTCCCCAAATTTTTACGGATTTTTCCCTAAACCCTTTCCATCTCATTTCTATCCCTAAACCCAATATATCATCACCCTCTGTTTTCCTAAATTTTCACCTCCCTTTCCTCAACAAAACACTATGGCTTTCCTTGCTAAAAAACATCATGGAAGGTGAGAATACAAAGGTCCATAGGGGAAGTCAGCATTCCAGGTTTGAGCAATCCAATTTTCAAGAGTTCAATGCTTCTCCATATGCCAAGAAATGCTTTGAAGACAGTGGTTGTTTAAGATTTTGTGAAAGATTTCAAAAGGTAGGTTGTCATGCTCAATTGACAAGCCTTTTTTCCACCAAATTTAGGAGAGATAAGGCTAACATAGCAGGGGTTGAATTCAATTTATCAATAGATTCTATAGCCTCAGCAACAGGTATATCGAACCATGGAGAAATCTGGTTCAAAGGGATGGACTTGGACATTGAGAACTATAAAATGTTCTTAAAACCACATTGCAAAGTTTCTCCTGAACACATCTTTCCTTTCAGGAATTTACTTGAAAGGTATTCCCCTTTGATGAAGCTAATCATGAATTATTTTACATTTGAAGGGTGGTTCTCATTATTGTACCAGTACCACATAAGGCTATTGATGCATTTCGCTACCACCAAGCCACTCAATTGCCTCCTTATATATTCAGGAGTCTGGGCCAAATGACTGAAAAAAGGAACAAGGTAAAGGCAATGATAACCATACTAATTTTTTCCACCATGGTTTGGTCAAGCTTATATTTTTTCATCAACTCTCAGAAATCAATATGTCTTGGGAAAATTTCATGAAGACAATTGTTTCTATGCCCAATACTAGTCCACCCATCATTCATAGCATACCATCAGTATCAACAAAGCCACGAGGTTGGCTCTTCAAGCAGACATGAAAACATTCCAAAGATGCCAAGGGATGAAATCACTCAAACCTATGAGAAGGTTAAAAGGATGGTTTTTTCTCCTATGATCACTAAAGGTGTGCTTTCACCTAAAACTATAATTGAGAAAAGAGAAACCATGGAGCAGCCACTTATGAATGAGAGTGAGTCACCCTTGCAGCAACATGAGGAGAAAGAATCGATGGAGGCTGACATAAAAAATTAGGTGGAAGATAAATTAGCTAAGAATATATTCATGGAAAATTATGTAGATATATCAGAGCTCAAGGACAGCCTCTAAAGGGAAAATTTCATGATATCCTTCCTACAACAAGAAAACATGCAGTTGAAAGTGAAAAAATTGCTACAAAGATAACCAAAGGAAGATTTTGATGTAGAAAAAGGTAAGGGAAAAGTAGTGGGAAATATTGATCAGTTGGAAGACAAGGAGGCCAAGAAAAAGAGGATTAACTAGGCAAAAAGAATAAGAAAAAGAGTCATCCCCTCCATTAGGTCAACAAAGCCTTGATCATTTGATCGTTGTTGAGATTGAGAAATACAGAGATTTATGGCTTGACAGATTGAATGATCATTTAGAGAAGATTTTGAATAAGGTAAAAAGAAGCAATAACCTCCAGAGGCACATGGCGAGACACTATTTCACTAGGAACCAAATCGCCAAAGTCAGGGTTAAGAATTTCAAGAAAAAACTTAAAGAAGTCGTAATTAAGCTAAAAGAGAATGAAAACTTGGATTTTTTAGTTGAGGAATTGCTAGCCATCCAGATCATCATTCAAGGATGCCATGGACCAAAATTTAGCAAGTTTTGGGCATTTTTGATATTTTTTGTGATTTTTGGAAAATTCAGGAAATTTCACCCTTGCAGAAGCGTTATGCAGTCGCACGATGATTTTCCTCACAGACTCCAAATGAGTTTTTTTTTTTTTACATGGATGGATTTCTCTTGGAGTGTAAATTATAGATAAGGTCTTGGTTTTTCATAACACCTCCCACTTTTGGAGAAAAACTCAAAAACACCCTCTTTTTCATGCTTCTTCCATTGTTTTCCCCTGTGTGCGGTGATTCTGGAGTAAGCTTGGAAAATTGGAGTTTTGGAGGCCTTGTAGGAGGTATTTTTTCATTTTAAAGGTTGTTTCGTATAGAGGAAATCCAGGGCTACCTTTCCCAATCTTGAGATCAGCAGGAGGGTGCCTAAAAGATAGCTAAAAATGCCATCTAAGTGGTGTGATGCTTCTGCTAAAAAGCGCGACGCTTCTATGTTGTGTGACGCTTCTGTCTTGGATGCTTTCTAGATAAGCGTTAATGAAAAAATATCCAAATCTCAAGGTTATAGTTGTCCCATGAGATTTTTTGTCGATAAGGAAGTATTTTTTGACCCTCGTTGTTGAGGAATCATGTAATTACTCAAGGAGACAAAGACTCCTAGTTATTAGCTACATTTGGTGGGATTGTTTCTAACTTCCCTAATTCTAGGTAGTGACTCATAGGGTGCATTTATGATGTATTTTGGATAAGGTTTTGACCCAATGAGGTGGAATATTCTCTATTTTCTATATGCAATCCAACTCAAGTCATTTTAGAGGTTGGATAGTTGATATTGCAGTGTGGAGCTTATGTACAATATTTTCCAATGAAATTAAAGACATGCTGCAGCTATACTTTTGGGACTACAATGGTATGCTTATTAGAATTTTTTTTTCTCAGTAACACCATAAAATTGAATGTTTATGATTTCTTGCCATCATATGTATGCTTCTATATGATGATCTTATTATTTGATAAACAAAATTATTTCTTTTTGTTCTTTGTTTTATAAGATTTTCATGAATGTGTTCTAATTACTCTACTGAATTAACTCATGTAATATGCTCATTCCGACTCTCTATTTTCAAAACCTATACCAAAATGACAATCTAAGTATGTTTCTAAGTATACCTACCTAGCCTCATCTTCATCTCTGCAGTTTTTCATTTGAAATCAGACCTAAAACCTAGACCTAGTTCCTAGACTGATATTCCTATCCAACAAAATTCAAAACAAAACCCTAATTCACTGAGTTTATATCTAGCCTAACATCATTATCTCTATAGTCACCTCATTTATTGTAAAATTTACATTGGGAGAGCCATGTCTGGTTTGGTAGGGCTAGCTACCAAATCTAAAGATTAGTTTGAGGTTACCTCCTTCAGTCTCGTTTCTCAGCCTTGGGAAATAGAGGGAGAAATACAAATTTTGGTGTCATTTCTGGGGAGAGATTGTAAAAAATTCCTTGGGGATACTTATTTTAGTTCGAAAAAGGTTGAATTTGTAAATTAGAGGCAAATTGCAGATCCTCAAGAGAAATGGCTCCCAAAAGACACACCAGGTCAAATCTAGACCCAAATCCCTCACCGAATGTTAATGACCCTGAGAGTCTTTTAAGAAAGTAGAAAAAAAAGTCTCGGAAATTTAGAAAGGGTACACCCCCACTTGTCAAATCAAAATCCTTTCCTACGAGATTAATTTCTCCAAAATGTTTTTCCTTCAATTTTAAATTTGAGACATATTTGTTCAGGTCTAAGTCTAAATCCTTCCTTTCAGAAAATGTCTTTTATCCCATTGATTTTGAGACCTACCTACCATTTTCTAAGTCCTCTTATTTCGAGCTTGATGGTGAAGTATGGTCTAATTTTCATAAATGTCAAGGTTTGGTCAATAAGTTTCAAGTAACTTCTGAAAAATCATATTTCTAATACCAACAACAGTCTTTTGCTTCACCCTCTACTATCGCACCTTCTCACGTATTTACACCATTAACTCTTACTTTTAATCCATAAACACCTCCACAACCTCTTCCATTAGTCATGGCCAGATTTTCTCTGTTGATACTACCACCACAACTCATTGCACTACCTCATAATTATGGTCAAAGATTGCCTTTTTTTGATGGAATATTACAGGTTACTTCTCATCAACACATTTTCAAAGTAGTTTATTTCATATATCTTGAAGATATTGATAACAATGATGCCAAATAACAGTTGGTTATGTAGCTAATTCAATTTTTTCACTCCCTAACGGATGGTTCTGTAGCTAATTCATAACCGCTGATTAATTTATTTATGGAAAAATGGGAGGAGAAGAAGAACCCTTTACAACTTCTAGCTGAATACAATGCCTTGAAAGGAAATCCTAATGAGTTCGTGCGATACTTCATAGCTAGATTCATTAGAATTTATGATTCCATTCTTGAAAATATCAAGCCTCATCCATGCCTTGCATTACTTCATTACCTTGATGGTTTCGATCATGATATGGCTTACCAGTGAGCGTTGAAGTGAATATGATTATCAAGAAGTAAAAAATAAAAATAGAAAAGAGATTAACCATCAAGGAAGCAACATCTACTTCATCAAAGGGAAAACTCGACACCTTGATCGAAACAATGGAGAAGATGATGGACAAAATTACCATCGTGCATAGATAAGTTGAGCTCTTAATCAGAAGTCCCAATTTCAGGGGTCAAAATAAGTAGCCTCAATACAAGATCAAGCAAAGGGAGCATAAGGGTCAGGATCAACAAGGTTACCATCAAATTCTCACTCCATTTCAACAAAACCACACAGAAGGACCCGATGAAGAAGAAGAAAATTTTTCAAGCGGAAATCATCTCTTTGAGGAAAATAAGAAGCCTATTTTCCCGACTGAAGAAGATTAATTTTTTGTAGAACTTATGCACCAGATGATCAGAAATATGTTTTTTCTAATGATGAAATGTTACCAGTACAGACATAATATTACCAAAGAGGATATCAGAATGCTCTTACTCAGGTGCAAAGGTAGTATGGTTTGAGGAATAGGAATGTGCCTATAACCTCAAGTCAGAAGAAACAAAACTCTCAAACAGATGCTTATCATAAAGAGATGTCTACTTCAAATTAGAGAAAATATAAAGGACCTATGTTCCTAATCATGGGAAAGGAAATGAATCTTATTCCAACAATTAGAAGAAAGGTAAATAAGTTCAATAAAAAGGACAGAGAAAGGATATCCCACACAAAGATCAATCCAAAAAAAAACATGCACCTTTTAAAGAAGTAGATAAACATTCTGCTCTTTTTAGTCTTAAAAATGAAATCTCAAAACTGAAATTATCCATTCCTTTAACTTAAATAATCAAGAATGACCAGTATAAGTTTCAGGTAGCCAAGTTTCTTAGGGTAGATCAAATTTCTGATTTGGTGAATATGAGTGATGATCATCCTAAACTTTTATTTGGTCCTGTTGTAGATGGTGAATTAGAAGAGAGTGAGGTCCCTCCTTTTTACCTTAGCCTAAAAATCCATGATTTTATCCTCCATAAAGAAATATTAGACTCTAGAGCATCTCATAATCTCATTCTTAAATCCATCATGGACAAACTAGGATTGTATATTACAAGACCCTACCATGACCTTTACTCATTTGATTGGGGAAGGGTTAAATGTCTTTGTCTCATCAAATATATAGTGGTGTCTTTAGAGAAAAATATAGTCAAGAATGTCCTCATGGATGTTTTTGTAGCTAATATCCCTCCCAAATATGGAATGCTTCTCTCCTGGTCATGGGAAGAAAAACTTTGAGGCACCTTGCAGCTCGGATTTTCCTATGCTACTATACCAGCCTTTGGGAAACTCAGAAAATTATACCAGGAAAATAAGATGAAGTACATGATTAGTAGCAAAGAAAGGCATAATAATCACCCAATACATGTTTTTCATACATATTTATATTTTTTTATATTATTCAATGATGATTGTTCAACATCATCACAAGTTTTGATGGAAGAAAAAGTAGAAAATTCAGAATTTTCAAATTTTGTTTTAAAAAATTTAAGTGCAAAAAAACAAGAAAAGATGCCAAGTGGTTTGGAGCCAAGTGCATCAGCCAAAAGGATAGATGAAATAGAGAAATAAAATAAAAAACTATTGGTACAACAGACCTTTCTCAAGCATTTAGTTAAGATCAGTCATCCAAATTGGAGCTTCCCGATGAAGAAAGTGGTTCGTGGACCATGGATTTCGATGGAGCCTTAGGAAAGGAAGGGGATGGAATTGGATTGTGGATTCACAGCCTTATGAATATTCATTTAACCTTCCTCCTAATGTTCGAATGTATTTTTAAAAAATAGCATTTTATTGTTCAAACAATGAGGCAGAATATCAGGCTTTGATAGTCGGTCTGAAAATTCTTAAGAAATTAGGTGCCAAGAAAATTTTTGTGTATGGCGACTCTGAATTGTTAATAAAGCAAGTAAAAGGGTAATACTAGACCAATAATCCTAGAATGTGATCTTACTTCAATATAGTGTTAGACATCCTCAAGACTTTCATTGAATATACTTTCTCCTTGATTCCAAGGAACAACAATGTCATTGTTGATTCTCTTGCCACTTCAACCAACATGTTAAAAATTCCAGTGTATCCCAACAATAATTATGAAGTTAATGTCAAACATCGCCCTATTGTTCTAGATAATTTTCAGTATTTCCAAGTGTTTCAAGATGACAAAAAAATGAACAAATTATTGCAGACAGAAGAGGATTTTTTACGTTCATAAATGGGTGACTAGTTTTATGAAGATGATAAAGAAATGCATGCAACAAAAATGAAGGTACTACAATTGAAAGACAACTCTATTCCAAGATGTATTGTACCTTTGGAGGAGGTTTTTTTACCAAGATTATGTTGCACGGAAACATATCCCTATGAGTGTGTTGTTTCAAAATGATAGGTCCCACTAATGTCTCCATGTTACCCTTAGTATTGATCAGAAGTTCCCTTCTACTTTGACTTGAATTGTTATTCACACATACCAAATATGTTCCCAATGATTCGAAATAGGGGTCCGGATAATAATATGAGCTATAAATATTTTTGGTATTGTGGTTATAAGTCTCTAGTGTTGCTCCACTTCCAGCAAGCCTGGAAAATACCCTGGCATAGTCCCTACGTGGAAATCACAGACATTTCTTCACTACCAGTGAGCCTAGAAAGTACCTCAGCAGAGTCATTACATTACCTCTCTTCGCAGGAAACCTTACTCAATCCTTTACCCCCTATTTAAATTTATTTATTTTTCTATTGGCACTTTTTTGTTGGGAATTTATTTTCTAGGGAAGATGAGGAATCTCGATTTATTTTACTTGCAAGAGAGGTTATTCCTAGTTTTTCATAGACTTTATTGTTTTATTGAAATTTTGTTGCTCATTAAGGTTTTCCTTTCTCCTTATTGATTCAGCAGGATGAACCGATTCATTCAAACTATACAACCAATTTAAAAGCAAGGTATTACTATTAAAATATAGGGTTCCATGGATTGCCAAATTTCCCCACCAATATAGATATTCACATCTCCCCTTAGTCATGACTTTAGAAATACTCAAGAGCAGGAAAAAACAAGAGTACAATTCAACCATTGGCATAGGAGCCACAACTATGAATTTTCTGACTTGGGCGATGTTCCAAAATTATTTATTTAGGGTAGGAATTTTATTAATAAACTAAGCTATGATGATAAAAAAATATAGGAATGAAAATGAGACTACTTGCATGGCCAAAAAGCAAAATAGGGACTAGGGCTAAGAAATGGGAGTGGAATAGAGAGACAGAAAAGAAAACTATAATAAAAATATGGGGAAAAGCTACAAGAGCTGCTAGGTGAAATAGAATTTAAGGTCTGTTGGCTTGAGGGGTCCTGACCTAGGTTCAGAGTGTTCTTCACAACCAACAAAAACCTCCAACTAATGACCCTTTTGGTAGTGATCTTCTTGTATAGACAAAATTATCACCTAAAGCAATATGGGGGGGGGGTGGTGTTGCAACCAGGTTTCTGCACCCTGAGGGTGAATTTGATGTGGACTTTAACCTTACTTATTAGATCTAAGGCTTATCAGCCTACGGGAGACTTCACAGAAACTATATCTAGACGTAGATAAAAACCCATAACATAGATGCAATCCTTGCGCAACACAAAGATTTTTTTCTCAAATAAAAATAGAAACATATCTATAACTTATAGTAATGAATAGATAATTAACACATTCATGCATAAACACATAAATTGCAATCGATTTCTCCAAAAATTCTTCTTTATTGATAGGTATTCAATTCAACACAATCCTTCTGTCTTTACACATAGCAACAATGTCCTTGCACACAGCTCAAGACTAGGTCTCCACACACACATCCAACAGGATCCTTTCTACCCATACCAAACACAACTAGCAAAAAAAACCAATCAAAACATCAACATAGAATAAATATCAACATGAAGATAATATATCCTTAATCAAATCAACCCTCGCCAATTTATATGACTTTGGACATGCACATACCATGGTATCAAACCATGGTTTGAGACTATGGTTTTCGTTTGCACGCATTAAAATTATAAAGGAGCTTTGACCCACCCCAAAGCCCCTTAAATTTTGTGTGCAATGTGTTTCAACAAAATTTAACTAAAATTATACCAAAAACTTGACCGTAGGAAACCCCATCCCAATAGGCCACCAACACAATCTAGTGACCCGTCCCGAATCACTTTGGTCCCGATTCCTACATCTTTTCTTTCAGTGCCTAAATGGAATATTTAAGTGGTTGAATGAATTACTCTGCGCTGCAATGTTCTGTGCTTCTTCGATCAATTTCTCTGTTGCTGGCTCCTCATCTGCTAGGATGATACTTCTCTAGGTCTAATGCAAGCCTCTAAGGGCACCATCAATGTTTTGGGAAAGTTGCAAGGCCTCCCCAGACCAAGGTTGCATTATGTTCTCGAGCAACTGCTCCCATCGACACAGTGTGTCAATTTATTGATGAATAGTGTGGCTTTCCTAAAATCGGGCCAATCTTTGGGCCGGTACCAGGGTCGTCACAATGACCCGGATCTCATTCAACTACTACTCCTTGGCCCATAGATCTGTCTTCAGCTGCTATGCAACAAGTTCATTTAGGACGGAGGTCAAAATTCTCATGGCCTCCTCTAGAAATTTCCTGCAAGCATCCACAACAACCGTGATTCTAGCACTTGATTCCTGGACTACTTTGGCGCACTACGCACGAACTTTTGGAGCCGCCTCAAGCTTCAACTTCATCTACAAATCAGCTATCTTCTGCTTGAGCTCTTCACGCACTGTTGCAACTTCTAATCTCGATGCTTTCAATGCTGCTACTAAAATTTCCAACTTGATGGTGGGTTTTGTAGTGTTGGCACTATGACTTCTGGGAGGCCAAAGCACAACTGATCGATCATGGTTTCGCAAATGGGCGCGCTGGATTTCAACATCATGGTGCACATCCTCTTCTAGGTGTTGTCCCTTAAGCATTGTGGTGGCTTGCTACTAAGCTATTGTGGTGTCTTGGAATTCATTTTACTCTCTGTACTAAAGCTCATCTGTGATAATTGTATGCATGGCATGCAATTTTCTGCTAGGGAAGATGGCTAATTTAATCCTAACCTTAGATCCTTCTAGAATAATCACACGCAGCTCTGGATTTTCGATCTAGAGCGCTACACTCGAAACTTGAAACATGTAGCTTTCTGAAATGGATGGGTGTTGAATGGCCAACTCACTTGCTTGTCCTGTGCTTGCTTTTTGCACTCTCACTTGCATCACACTCTCTTGCACTCTAAGCTATTGGACTCCTTGTTGTATATCATCAAGGACTGATTTGTATTGTGACTCTACCTTTCTCCATAAATCTTTGGTCACTACCTAGACTTTTTCTCCAATTTTGTTAAAATATTCCTCTCTCCACGTATTTTGCTCAGTCTCGGTCTTCTTAGACTCTTTTCTTTTTGTGTGTGACTTGAGCATGGTTTGAGGCCCTCTCTCAGTGCCTCATCGCATGTCTGCCTGCATCGACGGTGCATTGGCACTGTCTCTGATCTTTTTTTCCATTTCATCATCGCTACGCAGGTCAAATTTCTCTACCATTGTGGTTGGATCCTAGTACTTCTATGCATCCTTTGGCTAGTCGGTCGGCGTGCGTGGCTTTGTAGGAGTCTTAGGTGGTGCTAATGAAGACACACTACTATTTGTACTTTCTTCTAGCCATAAGGGGGGCCACTTAGTCGTAGTGCACGCAAGGTCTTCCTTTGTAAACATGTATGGCAGCTCATACCAGATGCATGCCATGTCCCTCTTTGTGTGAACATGCAAATTTTGAAAGGTGGACTTGAATTCCACATGTTTTTTTATTACTCATATAACGTAAGTGACTGTTGTGGCTTGGACTACATCACTTGAAATATTTCTGCATCAAATAACACCCAAAAGATTTTATTTTCTGTCACCCGTGAAGGAAGCTTTGAGTTCCCTAACAATGCATACTTGGAAGCCTCATAGAGATCTGGCTCAATATTTGGTAACTGGGACTGCGACGGTGGTCTCTAACCAATTAGTGCGACAAACAGAAGCAACCAAGCATAATAAAAATTCTTGCCATCTTCTTGCCCCTCTCAAAAATTTTCTTAAAACTTAGTGTAGAGGTAGTTCACCCAATTATACTACACCCCTTTCATGGATTTCCTAGCCAACTTAATCATATATGCAAGTACTTATGTTGCACGACACTTCCTTATCTTGCACGCGAGGATCCAAGTAGAAAATGTAACTGCCATAGAGTTGATATCTTGGATGAAAAGGCCTCTGATGTTCCTGTTTACCCCATAATTATTCTTAACCTCATCAGTGACACTTTTCTCAAATACCTTCCCTCCAAAGGCTACCTTTAGATCCTCTCCTTGGTAAGGGAACTTGGTGATCTGATGAATCAACATGTCATCGATCGAGATGGGCTATCCTATCCACAGAGAGTTATCATGCACCAGGGCGAGCAGCCGATGTAGACAAATATCATTAATCATGTGGCACCCAAAGTTTGGATTGTTTAGAAGGTTTAGCAACCTAGAGTTCCGCAATCCTAAAGCCCATGTCTTACGTTCAACCTTGATTACTTTTTCTTCATAAGGAACCTACTCTAAGTAATCTAATGGCGCAAGTTCGGGGAACTTTGCACAATCATCCAGGTCCCAGTTTTCCAACTTCAGAAAAGGTACGTTAGCGAACATGT
This sequence comes from Pinus albicaulis, assembly GCA_034641835.2. Lineage (NCBI taxonomy): Eukaryota > Viridiplantae > Streptophyta > Pinopsida > Pinales > Pinaceae > Pinus > Pinus albicaulis. Next base: position 1,038,135,395 of record CM076578.1, read on the forward strand.
CCCCTTCAAAAGGCACATTCTCTGGGAGTAGCAGTGTGTTGATATGGGACTTGACCTTATCCAAGTCCCTTGTGACTTCAACAGATAGCTTGGGCGATGCCATATGCTTGGGCAGCCGCGACATAGGGTTTATCTCCTTCACCATGTCTTCCTCTATGATCACTTTCGGTTTCTCGTCCATTGATCTCTTTTTTCGTTCAACTAGGGTCGACTTAGGCTTCGAAGTATTCTTGCATGGAAAATTCTAAGTCTCCAAGGTCTATCCCTTCTTCGCCTTCTGAGGTTAAGGTTCCAGTGCAGGTGTCTCATCAATGGGCGTTGCAGAGGGGGTAGGCTTTGTAGAAGTCATACTTGTAGGGTTTAAATGACCCAATCCTCTTTTGCACAATGTCTCGAAGAAGGTTTCCGAGTGCTCCTACATAAACTCAAACAAGCACCGTAATAGCAATGGGTACATATCTCTTAGAAATAAAAGGGAATTAATGCGATGCTTCCTTCCATATTTATAGCGATGGAGTGGCCTGAATTGCTTGATATCTGTTGATTAAACCTCATAAATGATAAAATGACTCCAAATCTAGCATAATGTCCTCCATAAATGCAGTTTAGCTGCTCCTCCGGACGGTAATAAAGTTGTATTAACCAAATTAATTGTAGCAAGTGCTATATTTTGGCCCATTTTCGACTGTTTCAACCTCCGGCCATAGCCTCTGCATGGTTTTCACTGATACCTATGCATCCTCAATCCTCGTTGCACAAACACACTTCTCCAATGCTTGAAAAACTTCTTTATGGTCCTGCGCCCTCTCACAACTGTAAGAGGCAATAAGCCACTTCTTTGACTATATAGTCATTTGGTGTGCGCAGGGATGGGATCATCCATGTATGGTTTCAACCAACTTCCATTCACGTACCTAGGAAGGAATTCACCACCTAAGGTAACTAGACGTACCGCACCTCCTTCTATGATCTCCTTGACAATATAAGGTCCAAGCCAATGCATTTTGAACTTTCCTGGGTGGTGCGCAAACTTGCTATCATATAGTAAAACCAAATCATTATCCTTGAAAATATTATTCATTATGTGCCTATCATGCCAATATTTTTCGTGCGCCTTTTGCACCTACTGATGGAAACTAGCAATGAATCTGTCCTCCTTCAACGCAACTATCTGTGACAGTTGCTCTTCCATAATATCTTGATCAACCATGTTAGTTACCACTACAATGCGCAAACTAGGGAAAATATACTCCTTCGACATAACATCTTCCTGTCCATACACCAACCTGAAAGGGGTCTATCCTATTATTTTCTTGCATTTAGTTTTGTATGCCCATAGAACCGCAGGTACGTGCACATCTCAATCGTTTTGATTAGCATTCTAGACCTTTTAAAGTGCAGTATCCAAAATATTGTTAAAGGCTTCTACCGTACCATTTCCCTGTGGATGATACGGTGTAATCTTATGATGATGCATCTTAAACTCCATTGTTAAGGCTTGAATGATCTCATTCACAAAATTTGTACCCCAGTCACTCTTCAAAACCTTAGGGCACCCAAACCTTGTCAATATATTCTCAAAAATGAAGTGCACATCCATTTCAACGTTGCAATCCTTCACAGTCTTAGCCTCTGCCCATCTGGTCAAATAATCCATCACAGTGATGATATAGTGTGCACTAGTATTTTTCCCTGGAGGGTCGATCGGTCCTACAAAATCAATGGCCCATTTATCAAAAGCTTGAAAAGTCACATGTGGTTGTAGTGGAATTTCATCTCTACACGAGGGTTTCCCCATTCTCTGACAAACATCACAAGCGCGACAATATTATTTTTCATCACTGTGTACCATAGGCCACCACAAATGTATCCTCAAAATATTTTGTGCAGTTGGTTTACCTACATAGTGACCTCCTATGACCTCAGTATGTGCTTCTACTAATATTCTCTACCTTTAAAACTATGGAACATATTGCCTCAATACCTCATTAGCTCACATCTTATAAAACTGGATAGAAATCAAAGTAAAGTCTGTTGTGAGCAATACCAATTCGTTATTCTACTTAACTATATACTCCATAGGCACACTTCCAGTGGTCAGAAAGTGGGTGATATCTACAAATTGCTCATCAACTACTCTAATGGAAAATAGTTGTGCGTTTGGTAATCCTGCCTCCAAACTAGTTGGCTCATCTCCAGATTCAATGTGCGATAAATGGTCTAGACCTACGTTCAATCTCCCTGGATTTTCAATCATCTCAAAATCATATTCTTGAAACAATAGGATCCATCTACAAATCTTCCCCCCCAACACAGGCTTGTTGAATAGGTACTTCAAATCAGATTGATCATTGAACATCTTAAAATGACCTCCCAGTAAATAGTGACAAAACATCTGCATTGTATAGACCATATCTAACCCTTGCCTATTCGTTGTCGAGTAATTTCACTCAACACTTGAAAATTTTCTGTTCGCAAATGCAATTGGGTGATCAATATCTCCAACCCCTGGTTGCGTGAGTACAACTCCTAATGTGATACACTACTCATCAACGTGAAAATGGAATTCCTTTGTCTAGTCTGGAAATACCAATATAGGCACAATCACCATTTTATCCTTAAGAAGCTCTAAACTCTTTTGGAAGTACTCATCCCAGAAAAAAGAGGTCTTATCCATTGGCACAGTAATTAGCGCATAGCCTTGAATAAATTTTATGCAATAACCAGTATGCCTGAAAATTGAGCACAACTGCTTCACATTCATTGGAGCCTCTAGGTTAACAATAATAGAAATATTAGCTAGATCGATCATCAATCCCTGTTGATAGAAAATATGACCCAAAAAAATCCTGAAAGGGACACAAAATATACACTTCTACAGATTCAGTGAGGTCTAATGCTTCTAACAAGTATCCAACATCAAGCGCAAACTTGAAACATGCTTCTTCAATAAGAAAAATACAATCCAATCATCAAAATATACTTCTAATAACTTATGTATATACTCCTTAAATGTAACTACCACCATGCGCAATAATATAGCTAGCACATTCTTCAGACCGAATGGAATTACTGTGTATTCGAATGATCCCCATTCTGTTGCAAAGGTTGTATTACTTCTATCTTTAGGCGTGATTCTTATCTGGTGGTGTCTAGAAAATCCATCAGTGAATGAGTAAACCTATTACCCACCTACATTTTCCAATAATTCATTATAAAATGGAGTAGGAAAAGGGTCGTGCACACATGCGTCATTCAACTTGCGCAGATCCACACAAATCTTGATTTCTCCTTTGGTCTTATTTTCTTGGACCACCATGGGGCTTACCCAATCTGATTCTTCTACTAGTTCAATGATCCCCGCGACAACCATTTTCTCCAGCTCCTCCTTGACCTTCTTCTTATACTTGGGATTCAACCTATAAGGGCACTGCTTGAACGGCCTGGCATTTGGTTTCAGTGTGATCTTCATCACACCAAGATCCCCGACAATCCTTTTAAATCTGAAAACTTTGTGGGAAAAAAGTCTTGATATTCAGTGAGCAGCTTGGCAACCTCAGCCATTGTTTCTTCATCACAATAATCCCTTATTTTGGAAATCTTAGGTTGTTATTCTATTCCAATATTGACTTGCCTAATCTTCACAAGTTTAGTCACATATGGAAATTCAACCACAAGCCCAGAAACTACACGTTGACCTTCAGACTCAGTGATATTGATGTTTCCTGGGTCCTCCTCATTATATTTTATTGTCACATTCTGAAATTCAACTATATATTTCATCTGTGCATCCCATGTTGGTAAGGCTTTCTCTTCTCATTTATCTGGCATGTAATATACCACATCTCGAATCGTGTGTAAGGCAGTATTGATGCATAGGAATCCTTTTTCAAAACTGAATTTTAAACCAAAGCTTTCCCTTAGCATAACCCATTCCATCGTGCCACGTCATAGCTCAACCTCCAGTTACCATTTCAAGGGTATCTTACTTAAAGTATGAAATAATGTAAAAACCCATCATGGTTATGCCTCTTCTCCCCAAGCTGCAATCCACCTGGCTAAATGCATGCACAAATATTCTTTGCTTGCATAGGTTCCTTCCAACTGGGTACTGGGTTATCTGAATCACAGTTGAATCATGTGGGCACATTCTTGCCAATCTACAAAATTTTCCTTCTGTGTTTCCCACCAATGTGTTGGGGTTGATCACAGAATTAAGCAAAGCACATGGAACCATTGTGCCTCTCAAATGACGTTTTCAGATTATGTTAAAAATAAATCGACACTACGTACACCATCATATTAGGGTAATTTAAAAACCTTAGAGGATATACATCGTAGAGATATGGTTACCAGGTTGCACAATAGTGTAGAGACTTCATGCAAACAGTTCTGCGAATTCTCCAACACCTCATCTGATTCTGAGTGGCACGAACTATCCCTATCCCAGATAATCCTACCATATGTTGTAGGATTGATCCAATCTTCATCCCTCACAATTATCTTGTAGATATGATCAACATCCTCTTCTTCACACACTGGTTCTATGTATCTTTCTCCTTCTGCAGGGCCGAGAAGGACCACGACCTTGGTTCCATTGTTTTCAAACACCATACTTCTATGCTTAAGTTTGATGATATCATCCATGTCAATAGCCCAATCCAGACCCAAATGCACAAGGTACGGATGTAAATCATCAACAATTTTAATAACTTCAAAGTAAGCTAGTTCCTTAACTCCTTTGATATCAACTATCACCCCAAATAGTCTACCCATTGGGATAATCTTATGTTGATTCACCATGTGCAGCTAAATTGTAGACCATACCAACTTAAGTTCTCCCATTTTCTATCAAGTCTGCTTTGGTAGTACATTTGCATCGGAGCCCAGATCCAAAATGACCTTGTCCATTTCAAACTCACATATCTAAGTTGTCAAGCGCATCTCTTGGCTAGTTCTTCTCTTTTTCTTGTAAATTTTATTGACAATCGTTTGCTCCATCTGAGGCTTCTCTTTCTCGGTGCAACTATTAATCAAAGCTTGAAGATTGTCAAATCCCTTCTTATTGTGAAAAATCTTGATATATGCCTGAAAAAAAGGTTTCATCTCTGCAGGCTAAACCCCTTCGATGGTATCTGTGGCAGGTTGGCTTGGTACTTTAGATGTGCCAAGATCCACGAAGTCCTTCTTTACTGCGACAAAGGTTAGTTCTCCTTTGTAGATTAATCCCTTCCTTCTTTTGAGGAGCTCTCCGGACCCAAACATCGGTGACATGTCTCTTACCTTCTGCTTTATCTTCTCCAGTTTCTACAACTCTTTTGGTCATAATATTTAAGCTAGGGTCTTCAGTGCACAATTCTAATCTCATCATTTGAACATTCTACGTGGATGTCTACGGTTTATTTTCTTGCATTTTTGTAAACAATACAGGGAAATATTCAAGAGCATGATGAAATTGTCCACAATACCTGCAAGATTTTTTTGTTGGTTTCGAGCAGTCACGCATATAGTGGCCAACTTCTCCAATAGTTATAAAAAATGATTTTTCCCCTTCCTCGACCAGCTCCTCCTCTTCTTCCTCACCCTCTACCTAGAAATCCACCACCCCTAGATGGCGATGCAGGTGAATATGGTCCTCTATCTTCAGCCTGTAATCTATACGAAGCAGCCTGCTCAATCATTAGATCAAAGTTGCAATATTTCTTCTCGTTGTGTCCCACAGATCAACAAAATGTGCAGTAAGGTTGTTTGAGCTCCAAAATATATTTACAAATCCTAGGACAGAATCCTGTTGTGTGCAGTCCATTCGCTTGAAAAGACGCGCACCGTAGTTTTGGAACTTCATTAGGCCCTATGTTTCAGGGAATATCACCCTAGAGGTTCGTTGGGTTACAACCTCCACATAGCAGGGGCATGCTACTTAAGAAGGAATCACACAACCATGCACGTTTAGAAAAACTAAATAGAGTAGAATGAGAAAGTTACCCGTAGGTCCTACGGTTGAAGAAGATCCCGCGGGGTCCAAACCCCCAGCAACCGTCCTTCCTTCTTAACCTGAAAGACAAGATGAAACAAGCATGAAGAACTGGTTGTACAGCATATATCTACTCTAAATGTTAGTGAAATCCACATGAAACATTAAATAAATCATAATGAATGCTTAAATAACAATATTATCATACATATAAGCATACACTAACACGTATATTTCAGGAACAGCGTGGTACTTATGTATTATAAATAGCATGTACAAAAGTAACGAGTGGAGAGATCACCTGAATCCTCCCACGGCCTTCGAGCAGACCGTCGTCCGGATCCGTCCAGCCCTTGCCTCGCTAAGACTCCTTCCAAACTGGTGCATACGAGATGACATATAAAGGGATGTGCATCTCAAGGAAACAAGGGTTTCCTACAATGAACTGGGAAAGTGCAGGAGGCACGGGGAATCAGACTTGGATAGGGAATACCAACAGAGTATAATATCAATAATTCTCTCTCCCTTAGGCCATACACATGAGGGGCTTTTATACTCCCTCCAATTAGTTTCAACAGTTGGAAACAGTTGGCCACGTGCTGGGGTGGTTGAACTACCTGAGTAACCATCAACCCAGCCCGAAAATAGGGAATAATTATATATTTTTTAATCATTTTTAATGGCATACGCGGAAAAGTGCAGCTGGACTCGCGTATACACGCGGAAAAGTACGGGCATAGTCACGTATGGGGATTTTTACACTGTTTTTAAGTGAATTTGTCCAAGTCTGTAGGAATGGGTGCCCAAAGCCATATAAGCAATCATGAATCATATGAAGGTGAGAAATGATGTTATAACACCCTACCCTACTCTTAATCGAACTTGGTCCTCTAACTACGAGGTAGTTATTATATACAGGACACTGATCCCTGTGATGCCCCTCAATTTTATAGCATGTGCACCATACTCCTGCGCACATATCCTTTTATTTCTCTTTTCACAGAGTTTGTATCTCTAAGCGTAATTAAACTAACTAGCTTTGGATTTTATGAGCCCCAACCTTTGTAGATGGTACAGGCGAGACTTCTAACTTCACGGCAATCTCCACAACTTCAGCCTGTGTTGCAATCTTCTACTAGTTTAAGGATTGGCACAGATGCGGCAGTAGGATAACAATGAACCATTATTTTTTTTTTGTGTCATAGATAGTAAATACTCCATCCCTAATGATGTGCTTCAACTGTTGATCTGCCTCCCATATAGATTCATTCACTTATTGGTGGATCTCCTTTAATTCAGTCACACATTGAGAATACGATTTTGGATTTTTGAACTACTCTTTTAGTGTGCTTTTAAGCTCATCAATCGTTGCATTAGAGTTTGTTTCCATATACATCATGTAACAATCCAATGCGCGTTATTGAAATGTAGTAGCCAGCTGTGCTTTCTTAACATTATCATTATTGATCTATTGTTTTTTCCACACAGCATCTGCGACAAACCAAAATTGGTCAACATATTCATTTGCAACACCCTTGAATTTTTGCAGCTTTATGGAAGTAGCCATATCTGCTTCAGGTGGTGGAGGTGGAGGTGGAGTGGATGACTTGTTAGTGTGAGATGAATTTGGGAGTGGAGTGGAAGGAATCTTAACTCTAGCCAATGACCAAAAAATAATTTGATCTTGCAATCCCTCTTCTTCTGAGTGCGCAGATTCACTAGAGTTACTTGTTTTTAGATTCCTCATCGTTGTCAGATTTCCCTTTGAGGGGGTTGTACACAAAAAATTCTTCTAGATCTACTTTGTAATTTTTCCTGCTCCGTGTGGAACTATATGGACCTCTTCAGGACATTCACTCAATGTGGCTTGTAATATTCATTTTTCAGGAATATCTTAAGATATTCCAATTCCTTCTTCAATGAGCTATCACAAGTCCATTTCAAAGATTGAATGTTGGGGAATTTATAGGATATGACTCCTTCCAAAGAAGGGATAAATCCTGAGGCTAGCTAGCCCTTCACAGAATCTGTCTATGGATATGCAATATTCCACCTCGGGAATTTCTGCTACAGGGTCCTTGAGGACGCTGTATAAGGAAGATGCTGCAAAAATAAGACAAACCACTGTTGGGATGCCTTATAATACTCATCATAAAACTCCTATGCAGAATATGAACTCAAATAAATACATCTAGAGGGGTTATTTAGATCTCCCCAATCTAGGTGTCTAAAACAATGCTCAATGAGAGAGCTTACAACAACATAAGAACATAACCAAAAACTCTGCAAATCTGAGATACATCATAAGAGGGAAAATACTGCAGCCATCATTGTATTAAAATATCAGCAATGAAATACAAAAAATATCATGAGGAATGAACCCCTTTTGCAATAGGAATCAACCTCCCATGATTACACCCTGAAATACCAAATTACCAATGTTGCTGCAACTACACAAAATGTCGGAGGACAATTCCTGTGTAGTATCTAAGATGGTAGCAACTGTTGAATATGAATAAATGTACATATGGCTAAAGAAATACAATAAAATATCCCAAGAACAAATAATGGGCTGAAATACAAGATTTCTAGCCAATCTATGAAAGATTGCTAGAAATGCCGGAGAAACCAAAATGTGACAACAGAGTTGTCACTGCAACTGATACAAAATATGAATGAGGTTGTGGATGATCTGAAATGTAGATGCCCTTCTCTGATAATTTCTTCAATACAAAGGGCTGATCCCTTTGTCTTAAAAACACTCCTCCTTATGAGCTCAAGGATTTGATCTTTGGCCTAGGGAAAAGTGTCCAAAAGAATTTAATTTTTCTCCTAAAGTGACTTTATAAAGTTATAAAGTCAAATATAATTTAAAAGTGACTTTAAGTGATAAAGTTACTAAAGTCTAATTTTAAAGTGACTTTAATAAAGTCAAATATGAAATTAGAAAGGAAAAGTGACTTTGGAAATAAATGACTAAGTGGGTCTTTATTAAAGTGGGGTGAATTAAAAAATAGAAAGTGAGATGTAAATGGGCATTTAATCTCAGCCCTAGATCTAAAGCTATCTCAGCCATTGGATTTAGGGATTCCCCAAAAGTCACTTAGGGTTAGGTTAAAGGAGGAAAAGGAGGGAAAATGTCATTTATTCTTTCGTGAGAAGATTGAGAGAGGAGGAAAAAAAAAAGCATAGGAGAAATTTCTAAGCAGTGAAGAGAAGGAGGGCCACTGATAGAGACTTCAACAAATCCATACAGCAACAAAGAGGCATGGTTCCCAAGGCATAAATCCATACAGCAGGAGGTTGGCACATTTTTCGAGGGAGGAGGCATTACTTTCGAGGCAAATCGTATAGCAGCTTCAGCACAATTTCTGGGAAAATTCTGGGCATGAAAATCGAGGAGAGAGACTGCTAGTTGGTGGCACAGATTTCGAGAAATCTGTACATCAGCTTCGGCACAGATTTCGAGGTAGAAAAGGGCATGAAAATCGAGGAGAGATACTGATGTGTATTCCGTACAGTCCTTACACCAGTACAGCCATACAACTGGGCACATATTTCAAGAAAGTCAGTTCAACATTTAATGTTGTAATAAATACTCTAAATTTTATGTTTTGAGTTTTTCCTTTTTGGCACGTTTTCCAACGCGGGGTAGAAGCACAAAAATCCAGATAAGTACATTTATAGAGTTGGTGGAATTTTTGTTGTAAATTATGTCTCACTGTAAAAGCATTTATCAGAAATAAGAAGAGCTTTCGAACTGGTTTTCCCCAAGAGTTGTAAGGGGTTTTTCTAGGGTCAAGTTGACAAAAAATCAGCGTCTCTATTTTCTATGTGTGGATGATTTATTTTGCTGAGTTTTATTTCTGCAATTCCAGCATTTGAAAATTTCCAAAATTTGTGTTTTCAGAAAATATTTATTTTTTCCAGCTTGTTGAATGTATGGCTATGAGAATGGACATTTAACTATATGGAGAAATAAGGAGAAACTGAAAACCGGGGTGGAAAACTGAAATTTATACATGGTATCAAAGGTATTTTGTTAAAAAGACGGTTTGGGACAACAAGAAGGAAAAATTACAGCAAGCTGATTTTTCACTCAGAAACTACAGCAAGCTGATTTTTCACAAAGAAAATTTTACCTTTACTACAGAAGTGTTAGTTTCAGCTTATTTAGGACAATAAACATGTCTTTGGGCTTGAGGGTGGAGGATAGGTTGGATGGGCATAGTAACTATAGTGTTTGAAAGGAGAGAATGCAGAGTATCTTTGAGGAGGCAGAAGTCTGGGATATCATGGTGCATACTGCATAGCACCCTGTTAATGTGCCTACTAATGATGTTTAGTTGGAAGCTTATAATAAAAATAATAACAAGGGTAAGAGACTAATTCTAGATGGAATCAAAGACCATTGAATTCCTCATGTGAGAGGAAAGAGAAATGCTCATGAGATGTGGACAGCATTGACCAATCTCTACCAGAGTACCAATGAGAACAGAAAAATGGTTCTAAGAGAGAAGTTGAAGACCATTAAGATGGGTAATACTGATAGTGCAATTGGATATCTCACGAATATTACTAATGTGAGAGATGAGTTGGCAGCAGTTGGAGAGGTCATTCCACCCACTGAGTTGGTGCGGATTGCAGTGAATGGCCTCCCCAGTTCATGGCTGAACCTTGCTGATGGGGTTTGTGCACGTGAGACCCTTCCCTTTTGGGAGAGGTTCTGGGATGATTGCATACAAACATAAATCAGAAAGAACCAGCTTGGAGTAGCCAAACCAGTTGAGCAGGATGCGGATGTAGCACTATTGGCAGGAGGCAAGAAATGCAAGGGAAAGAAGCAAGCTTCCATAAGCAGTGATGGGGGCAAAGGCAAAGGTAAACAGGGGAACACGCAGAAGGACTGTTCCAAGGTGAAGTGTTGGAATTGTCAGAAGATGGGACACTATGCAGTTGTGTGTCCGGAGAAGAAGAAGAAGGGGAAGAACCAGAACATGGCAGCATCAGCAGAGGTAGAGGACTTTACGAATCGCTTTGACCAGGAGTTTGGGTTCATTACTTGTGAGTCCACTAGTGCAGGATCACCTGCCATGGAGGTTAAGAGGGAGTGTGCATTTCCCTCCACTAGCGAAGCATTTTATGGTATCTTGTATGTTGATAGTGGGGCTTCACGTCATATGACAGGAGTCTATGAGTACTTCTCAGAGCTTTCAGAGAGTGGCACTAATATAGAGGTAGTACTCGGAGATGACAGCGTTGTTAGAGCAGTCGATGTGGGGACACTGACATTTGATAGGGAACCCAAACCTCCCTTGAAGGTGTTAGATGTTATATATGTGCCCTAGATGATGAAGAACCTCATATCCGTCTCAGCTTTGGAGGACAGAGGATATGAGATATTGTTCAGGAGAGGACAGGTGTTGATATATCCCAGGGGTGCTCCAGCTAATTCAACTAGAGTGATTAGTGTACCCCATAAAAAGGTGTACAAGTTTGCATTTCAGCCCCTTTTGGCATTGAGTAGTAGTACCGGCAACAGAGCTAGCAGTTTAGAGCTGTGTGAGATTTGGCACCGCAGGATGGGGCACATGTATCATGGAGCCTTGAGGAAATTGCGGGAGATCACTACAGGTGTGTCAGATTTCAGTACTAAACACTTTGATACATGCAGAGGATGTGTGATGGGCAAGTTTTCCAAATCCCCTTTTCCCAACAGTGATAGCAGATCGACTGGGATACTTGATTTGATTCATTCTGATGTGAGTGGTCTGATGTCTCATGTTTCCTTTAGTGGATATGAGTATTATGTTTTATTCATTGACGATCACTCCAGGAGGACCTGGATTTATTTCTTGAAGACCAAGAGTGAGGTCTTCAAGCGGTTTCAGGAGTTCAGAGCTCTTGTGGAGACCCAAACAGGTCGGAAGATCAAGTCCCTGAGGTCAGAAAATGGAGGTGAGTACACCCTTGGACAGTTTGTTTATTATTGTGGGGAGGCAGGAATTAGGAGGGAGTTCACAGTGCCTTACAACCCCCAATATAATGGGGTTGCGGAGAGGAATAATAGATCCATCGGAGGGGCTGCCAAAGCCATGCTACATGATCATGGGTTGCCATTTTTTTTGTGGGTAGAGGCCTGCAACACTGATGTATATTTGCAGAACAGGAGTCTGCATCGTGCCTTGGGGCATGTGACTCTGGAGGAGGATTTTTCTGGGAAGAAGCCTGATGTTGGTCATCTTCGTATCTTTGGGTGTATTGCATACTCCTATGTACCCAAGGAGAAGAGGAAAAAACTAGATCCCACCGTAGAGAAGGGTATCTTTGTGGGCTACAGTGAGACCTCAAAATCCTTTCGGATTTATATTCCTGCACAAAGGAGAGTTGTTGTCAGACGGGATGTGAAATTCGAGGAGAATAGGGCTTTCAAGAGGTCACAGGAGTTAGAGTATCTGGATCAGCCAGACCCTCAAGAGCAGCTGAGTTAGTCGCAGGGATCCAGTGGGCAGGGATCAGGAGGATCTGAAGGTACATCGATTATGGTGTCAAGTCCGTCAGTGAGCAGTGTCTTGTAGAGTCAGACGGATAGTCCTTTGGGCAGCATGCAGAGCAGTCTGCAGAGCAGTTCACTAAGGATTCCACTAATGGATAGTTCACACGGTACTTCAGCGTCTACAGGTTTAGGTTCAGGCAGGAGGACAACAGACAAACAGTCAGGAGTTTAGGCTCATGGTGATGAGGAGGAGGAGTTTCATTCTCCAGTGGGAGAAGTGTGCTCAGGGAAGAGGAAGCCCAAGTGGCTTCAGGATACCTTGAGAGAGGCCACATATGTTGTTGGGCCTAAGAGGCCGGTCAGAGAGAGTAGACCACCTGAGAGGTTTTGTATCTATATGGCAATGGTTTCCAACATCTTAGACTCTGAGCCTTCTAGCTATGAGGAGGCAGCTAGCCAACAGGTCTAGAGAGAGTCCATGCAAGAGGATTATTCTTCTATCATGAAGAATGATGTTTGGGAGGTGGTGCCGAGGTCTGAGGGAAAATCCGTGGTTACTTCCAGATGGCTTTACAAGGTAAAGCATGCTACAGATGGCAACATTGAGAAATTCAACGCAAATTTTGTGGCTAGAGGGTTCTCCCAGGTAGATGGAGTTGATTATGAGGATACCTTCGCTCCCATGGCTCGATATACTTCGATTCGCTCCATCATATTGATAGCAGCAAAGATGGGTTGGAAGATCCACCATATGGATGTGAAGACTGCATTTCTCAATGGCTTCATACCGGAGGAGGTGTACATTGAGCAGCCACACGGTTGTGAGGTGCATGGGAAAGAGTCCCATGTGTGTAGACTGAAGAAGGCCCTTGATGGCCTGAAGCAAGCTCCCGAAGCTTGGTACTCCAGGATAGATACATACTTGCCAGATATGGGTTTCACAAAGAGTGAGGCTCATCTGAACCTTTACTTTATTGCGATAGGTGAGAATCCTCTCATTCTGGTGTTGTATGTGGATGACTTGGTCATTACAGGTGCAGAGAGACTCATAGAGCACTGCAAGAGAGATCTTGCGTTGGAGTTTGAGATGAAGGACATTGGCTTGATGCATTACTTTTTGGGTTTGGAGGAGGGGCATTTCTTCATGGGGCAGGCAAAGTATATTGTGGACATCCTTGGCAGATTCCACATGGAGGATTGTAGACCCATGTTAACACCGATGATCACCAACTGAAAGAAGCTTCACGCTTCAGATTTCGTGTTGGTGGATCCCACATTGTATAGATAGCTGATTGGTTCCTTGATGTATTTGGTCAACACTAGACCAGATATATGTTTCGAAGTAAACAAGATGAGCCAGTTCATGTGTGAGCCCAAGAGGGTGCACTAGGTTGCTGCAAAACACATTTTGCAGTACTTGCAGGGGACAGTGGATTATGGTCTAGATTATAGGCAAGGGGATGGAGTGAGATTGGCAGGTTACACTGATTTTGATTGGGGAGGTTGTGCTTCTGATAGGAAGAGCACTTCAGGGTGTTGTTTTGGGTTGGGTTCGGTAGTGGTGTCGTGGTTCAGCTGAAAGCAGCAATCAATAACATTGAGTTCAGCGGAAGCAGAGTACATGGTAGCCAGTCTAGCTAGTTGTGAGGCCATCTGGCTTCGCAAGATGTTTTTTGGCTTATTTGGTCAGCCGTTGAGACCTTCAGTGATTTAATTTGATAATCAGAGTCGCATTAAACTCACGGAGAATCCAGTATTTCATGACAGCTCAAAGCATATCGAGATCAAATATCATTTCATTAGAGACTATGTTCAAAAGGGAGTTGTGAAGCTTGAGTATATTCTCACTAATGAGCAGGTTGTAGATATTCTTACGAAAGACTTACCACAGGGCAAGCATGTCTACTTCAGATACAAGATGGGTGTGGTGAGGAACACCTTCCTCAGTAACAGGGAGTGTTGAAATTTAGTTACCGAAGGACAGGTGGTTCCCTAAAGCTTTGATATTTGGCCTAGGGAAAAGTGTCCAAAAGAATTTAATTTTTCTCCTAAAGTGACTTTATAAAGTTATAGAGTCAAATCTAATTTAAAAGTGACTTTAAGTGATAAAGTTACTAAAGTCTAATTTTAAAGTGACTTTAATAAATTCAATGTGAAATTAGAAATGAAAAGTGACATTAGAAATAAATGACTAAGTGGGTCTTTATTAAAGTGGGGTGAATTAAAAAATAGAAAGTGAGATTTAAATGAGCATTTAATCTTAGCCCTAGATCTAAAGCTATCTCAGCCATTGGATTTAGGGATTCTACAAAAGTCACTTAGGGTTAGGTTAAAGGAGGAAAAGGAGGGAAAAGGTCATTCATTCTTTCATGAGCAGATTGAGAGAGGAGGAGACAAAGCAAAGGAGAAATTTATGAGCAATGAGGAGAAGGAGGGCAGCTGATAAAGACTTCAACAAATCCGTACAATAGCAAAGAGGCACAGTTCCCAAGGCAAAAATCCATACAGCAGGAGGTTGGCACATTTTTTGGGGGAGGAAGCACAATTTTCAAGGAAAATCGTATAATAGCTTCAGCACAATTTCTGGGCAGATTCTTGGCACGTAAATCGAGGAGAGAGACTACTGGTTGGTGGCACAGATTTCAAGAATTTCATACAGCAATTGTACAACAGCTTCAACACATATTTCGAGGCAGAAAAGGGCACAAAAATCGAGGAGAGAGACTACTATGTATTCCGTACAGTCCATACATCATTACGGCCATACAGTTGGGCACATATTTCGAGAAAGTCAGTTTAGCATTTAATGCTGTAATAAATGTTGTAATTTTTCTGTTTTGAGTTTTTCCTATTTGGCACATTTTCCAAGGCAGGGTAGAAGCACGAAAATCGAGATAAGTACATTTATTAAGTTGCTGAAATTTTTGCTGTAAATTCTGTCTCACTGTAAAAGCATTTATCAAAAATAAGAAGAGCTTTCGAACTGGTTTTCCCCAAGAGTTGTAGGGGGTTTTTCTAGGGTCAAGTTGACCAAAAATCAGCGTGTCTATTTTCTGTGTGTGGCTAATTTATTTTGCTGAGTTTTATTTCTACATTTCCAACATTTGAAAATTTCCAGAATTTGTGTTTACAAAAAATATTTATTTTTTCCAACTTGTTGAATGTATGGCTATGGGAATGGGCATTTAGCTATATGGAGAAATAAGGAGAAACTGAAAACCGAAGTGGGAAACTGAAATTTCTACACCCAGCTGCAGTCATATTAGCTTCAATTTCTAAAGCATATGTGTATATCTTCTCTAGAGTAGGGGATCTCCTTTCTCTAAGTGTGAAACTAAAATCGACTTCAAAAGCCCCAAAAAAAACCACATTTTCTCCAAAAGGAGGAGGCTTCATTTCTACACACAAACTGTTATACAATTTATTGAATCTTTTGATAAAATTTGATATATTCTCATCTGGTTTTCTTTTGATTGCATTGAATTCTGTTAGTGATTATCCAAGATCCCTTTTTTCACCCCATCTCTGTGTGAATTGATTTTCCAGTTCTTTCCGTGTATTAATAGAATTATTTTGCAATCCCTTAAACCACTTTCTAGCCTCTCCATCCAGAGACTGAACAAAAAGCCTCATTACAACATCAAGATGTTCTACATTCAAATTTTCAAAAAAATTACAAAACACAGGCATGTGTTTTTCTGCAATTATTTCATATTCTCCAGTAAAATGTGGGATTAATTTAAGATACTCTTGAGGCATCACATTCATTGGTTGTGGAAGGTTAAGTGGAGCATACATGTTCAAAAAAAAGGTTGGTGCTGCCATGTTTGCACCTTGATTAATTGTTCCTTGGTTAGATGCAGTCGATAAACCTCTTGTGAAAATGAACGGAGGTGGAGGTAAAACTGATATGGGAGTGGGTTGAGGGACAATGGCAGAGGGACCAGCAACTGGAGTTTGTTGAGCTTGAGTAAAAGTAAAAGAAACAGACTTAAAGGAGTGTTCTTCCAACTTAGGTTCTTGAAAATAAATTAGTGTGAAAAGTGAATCTTGTTCCAAGAAAGGAAGCACTTTAGAGATATCTTCAAACAAAGGATTACTAGAACTACTGTCAGGAGCAGACAGTGTAGGACTAGGTGTTGAGGGTGTTTTGGGTTTCCGAACCCTTTTAGAAACCAATTTTCAGGGTCTCACAAATAAGAGACCTTTTGTTGTGAGGTATTCAACCTTGTGTGAGGCCTTTTTTGAGCTAGAATTCTTAGAATAACAAACACAACCAAATATTTCCTCCTCACTAAACAACTAGAGGAAATAATGTGAAAAACCCAAGGAAAATAAACTTCGTCTCTTCGTCCTCGAAAACGGCGCCAAAAAATTGTTGGTTCTTAAGAGAAAATTCCTTGGTTGTGGAAAGGAATCAGTGCTTAAGACATTTTTAAAAAATGTTTCACAAAATTAATTATATCAGGTGGTCTTCGTTCAATCCCTTTAGAAACTAATTCTTTTTAACCCTTAATAATCTGGTATAATGAAAGACTCTACAATGCCATTAACTGCTGATATCTAAATGGAAAAGAATAGTTGTAGAGGAAACTCAAATTAATATGATTTAAACACAAAATCTATTACCTTTAAGTTTCAGAGAGAATTCATGGAGAGAGAGAAAACTAAAAATAATATGTTGTAAGCACAAAATATATTAATTTTAAGTTTTGGAGAGAATTCATGGAGAGAGAGGAAACTCAAAATAATATGTTGTAAACAAAAAATATATTACTTTTAAGTTCCAGAGAGAATTTATGAAGGGAGAGGAGTTGGAGTGGAGTGCTTATTAAGGCTATTTAACTCACTCTTACAAACGTAAATCAGAGACCAAATGCTTCTTTACTTAATTTCATTCAAGGAAGAAACAACATAAAATGACACAGGAAACACGAATCACCATCTACAGTTGCAGGAAACTTGCTTCTTCTTTAATTCACCCATCAGAAAAAGAAGTACCAAATTTTTAGTCTTCCAGAGGTCCAAAACTAGGAACCCCTATTCTTTCTTTCTATCTTTCTTAAATACATCAAAAATAGTTCATACCTGCTAGAACTTCTTGAAACTACTTTTACTACCTAAAGTGTTAAAACTACTTATTACATTGCAATTGAGGACATGACTATAGCTTCGATCTTAACAAACAAATGAAACAAATTAAAACTTGAAATATTATTCTTTTTGTTTAATCTGATTTGTTGTTGATGTGTCTCCCCGAAGTGTTGATGTGTCTCCCTGACAGATCGGACATCCTTGCCCTACATTTCTTCTAGAGTTTAATATTTGTCTTTTCTGCTTGTTGTCATGTGTTTTCTGTTTTTGATGTGTTATTAGAACAGTTCTGTAATAACGCATATTTTCCTGACTTGACCCAGTTGTTGCATTTCCAACAATGCCAACATGTGCTCCCTTTGCCCGACTCTGCCTATGCCCCTACGTTTCAAACAATTTTATCATGTCTCCTTTTGCCCGACTCTGTCTCTTCTACTCATGCCCGCAAAAAAATTTCTTCTCTTCTCCTTTGCTCTGCGTTGGGTCACTTACCTCAGTCCACTACCTGCGTTCATGTTTCTTCATAAAACAACACAACTGCACATAATCATGGACTTTAAATAAATTCAAATTTTCCTTTGAAAACTATCACATTTGTCCCTTTATCGCATTTCACATTTCGGCATTCATAACATATTCATGAACACCATTCCTGCTAAGCTTGCGATGTGCGATGTGCGATAAAGGTAAGGATGACGTGGCAAGTGGATGTGGGTCCGATCGCAAATCACAATCGACAATATAAAACCTTGTCGCATTTCACATTTCAACATTCATAAGATATTAATGAGTGCCATTCCTCCCGAGCTTGCGATGTGCGATGTGCGATAAAGGCAGGGATGACATGGAAAGTGGAGGCAGGGACACCCAACTCAACCCTGGCATGTAATGTTCTGAATACATCAGTCAGCCCAACTCTTGAACTGTTCTACACCCAAATAAGCACGACTCGACCCGCCTTCACATATGCACACATAATGTTAATACACCAACATATATATCAAAAATTATTTTCGATATACAAAAAACTCTAGATTTTCTAACATATATGCTTTTTCTTGGTGTTTTGGGAAATATTTCAAAAGTAAATGCAAATGAGCCACAACAGACCACACACACGAAAATACTTTCAAGATAATATGAGATGAATGAATCCAAAATAATGATAGAAAAAAGGAAAATAAATGAAAATAAGACTTTGAATTTTTTTTGAAAAAATGCAATGCTAACAGTGGCTCCTATTCGGGATGAAGTCCTCCCTATGAGGCTTCAAGGACTGTAGATCCAGTGCCTTAAAATATGAGGACTTTTAAGTTCTAGAAGCTAATGACAGAAACTGACTTTTATTGACTGAACTGAAACTGACTCTATTTACAAACACAACTACCATTGGGCATGGAGTCTTATTAAAAAAGTACTCCAGATATTTACAATGAAGAGACTGACTAACTCAACAAATAAAGAAATTTTTGAGATAATGACCATTTATTGGAACTCTAGCTAATTGATCATCATCTAAATGCTTCAGCAGAAATGCATTATTTTCCAAAACTTGAGTAATTTTAAATGGCCCAAACCACAAGTTATCAAACTTACCATGCTTTCCATGGTCTTCTCTTCTTGCATCCCAACGCAATACCAAATCAACTTCTTGGAATACCTGTTGTTTTTCTCTTTTGTCAAAGACAACTTTTACTTTGAATTTATACCTCTGTGTTTTATCCATCAAGGATTCCCGGATTTGATGAGCTTCTATTGGTTGCAACATCCTTCTTTGAATGGGATTTGAATTATCATTTTGATCCTGTAAAAAAATCATAACAGGAAGGGCCAATTGTAATGGTATCACAACATCAACAGCATAAACAAATGAAAGGGAGAAACTCCAATTGATCTTTTTCTACTCACCCTATCTGCCCAAAGGGCATGAACTTGCTGAGTATCCCAATTTATTTTGTTTTATGTCATCATATTCTTTATAATTCTTACCAGAATTTTGTTCGATGACTCAGATAACCCATTACCTTAGGGTTAATAAGGTGTAGAATGAGTCAAATCAATGTTATACTTCTGACAAAAATTGTTCATCTTGGCATATTTAAAAGTCATTGCATTTTCAGTCAGCAACTTTTGAGGGCAACCAAATCTATACATACTATTTTCCAACAGAAATTTAATTATTACCGTGTCAGTGGTGTTTCTAGTTGGAATGGCCTCAATCCACTTGGTGAAATAATCTGTGGCTGTAAGAATCCACCTATGTTGTCCTAATGATAGAGGGTGAATCTCACCAATGAATTCTAGCCCCCACTGTTGGAAAGGAGCATCTGCTGAAATGGGAATGAGAGGTAGTGGGAGTAGCTTTTGCTTACTAGGAAAATTTTGACATTCAGTGCAAGCAATGACTTTAGCAAAAACATCAGAGAAAAGAGTTGGCCAATAATAGCCAGCTCTTAGAATTTTATTTGCGGTAGCTTTCTAGTATAAATGACCACCATACACCCCTACATGTATCTCTTCCATAACTTTATGTGACTCAACTTTATAGACATCTCAACAAACCTTCTACAGGATCTTTCTAGTAAAGATGGTTTTCCATTATGCAACACTTAACATCCTTTAGTTTAAAAGCCCTCCTCTTCGATTTTTCCATTTATGAAGGACAACTGAAATTTTTTAAAAAGTACACTATATCCTTGTACCATATGGAACAAAATATTTCAGGATAATCAGTTATACCTTCTTTATCTGTTTCTTCAGCTATCTCCATGTTCAAATTTAGAGCTTTGAAATTTGATTTTTCCATCCAGCAGGCTAAAATTTGTCCCTTTATCAACTTAGTAGGTCTGATTTCAATGTCAAATTCCAGAATCTTTGTCAACCATTTTCCCCTCCTACCATCTATGTCTGGTTGCAACAATACATCCTTGACAACAATATTTGGCACAAAAGCAATGACTTTAGAATGCAGAACATAAATTCGAAAATAATTCAAAGCCTTCACCAGTGCATATGCTTTTTTTTCAACCAAGCTGAATTTAACTCAACATCCCTTAATGCACAACTGAAAAAAAGAAATTGGTTGCTCCAAGCCTTCCTTGTTCTTTTGAAGTAAAACTGTTGCAATAGTTTCCTCATAAGCATAGGAAAAAGTCAAAAAAATCCTTCTCAAATTCAAGGTTGATTAACACTGGGGCTTTAGTCAAAGAAGATTTGATTGCTAAGAAATAGTTTTTTGCTTTATCTTGCCACCTAAACTCTGCATCTTTCTTCAACAAGAAATTTATATGTTTAATTAATTCTGCAAATTTTGGAACAAAATGCCTCAAAA
Source organism: Pinus albicaulis (assembly GCA_034641835.2). NCBI lineage: Eukaryota > Viridiplantae > Streptophyta > Pinopsida > Pinales > Pinaceae > Pinus > Pinus albicaulis. The sequence continues at coordinate 1,038,156,290 of CM076578.1, forward strand.
AATTAATCTTACCCAAAAATGACTGTAACTCTTTCTTATTTATGGGTAAACCAATTTTTTGTATAGCTTCAACTATTCCTGGGTCAATGTAAATACCATTTTATGTTACTATATGCCCCAATAGTTTTCCTTCTTGAACAACAAAGCATGATTTCTTTGGTTTTAAAGACAAGCCAATTTTTCTGCACTTATCAAACACTTGTTGCAAATGTTTTAAATGATCATGATCATATTTTGAAAAGACTGTTATGTCATCCAAATAAATGACAAAAAATATGTCATTTTCTCCTATAAAGGTAATGTCTATTGCCCGTTGAAATGTTGCACCTGCATTCATTAAACCAAAAGGCATCTTATTGTAAATAAAAGTTCCTCGGCGTGTATTAAAGTTTTTTTTCTCCCTATCTTGTTTGTCAACTGAAATTTGATTATATCCTGAAAAGCCATCTATCATTGACAACCTCTTTGAGCCTACAACCTTCTGCAAAATATGGTCCATTTTGGGTTAAGGATAGTTATCCTTCAACGAACACCGGTTCAAATTGCGAAAATCAACACAAATTATGATTTCACCATTCTTTTTTCGAACTAGGACTATATTAGCTACCCAATTGGAAAATCTTAAAGGCAGAATTATTTTGGCTTCCCACATTTTTCTGATTTCTTTCTCAATAATAGGGAGCAGCAGAGGATTAATATGCCTTATCTTCTGTGCCACAACTTTTTCTTCTGATTTAAGAAGGATTTTATGTTCCATTATACTTCTGTCATATGTATTCAAATCAGTGTAGGACCAAGCAAAAATTTATGCATACTGCTTCAACAACTTGACATATTTAGTTCTAGTTTCTTAAAGAAGAGATTTAGAAACTTTAACATATCTAGGCTGATTTTCAATACCAATGTTGCAATCAACTGTACTCTCTTCATCTGTCTTACTATTAGGATTTAAAAATACATCATTATTGTCGAACAACCTCTCTAAAGGAACTAAGCCTTTAGGAATGAAGTTTGTTTTCAGATCAATAATGTCTTTTCCAGCTATCGTCTTTTTGAATGGCTTGTTGTTCTTAATTTTAGTTGTGTCTTGTTCATTGTCAATATTAATGTCTGAAAACTCCTCCACACATTTCAAGAATTTTTGAATTCCTTTATCATCTTCAAATACTTACCAATATTTGATATTGTCAGGAATGGAAGGTTTGTTTTTAATTTGAATATAATAGTTTTCTTTAATGTCAAGAGGAACCTTAAAATTACTAGCAGCAATGGCCAATGAATCTCATTTCATTTTCTTCTCTGGAAACAAAATTCAAATTGAATGCTGAAAATTAATGTTCAATCAAATCCAAAACTTCATTTATGTAATTCTTTTGAATTTTTTACTTGATAGTTATCTATCACCTACTACACCACCAACTCTGAATCACCAAAAACAATAAACAGTTCAGCTCCCAAATATTTTGCTGCCTTCATTCCTGGAATCAGTGCTTCATACTCAGCAATGTTATTAGTAGTGACAAATTGTAATTCGTATGATAAAGCCACTACCTGCTGAGTGGGAGAAATAAGAACTACACCAGCCCCTAATCCCTCTCTTGATGAAGCTCCATAAAAATACAATTTCTAGATCTGCCCTGCTTCTAAATTCTTCTCTTTTGTGACTAGTAGTTGTTGTTTTTCAATGATTTCAGGATGAAAATTGTTGTCATCATCAGGGAGATGTAAAATAGATGACCCTAACTCCTTCTTCTCTACATATATAATATGATTTGAGGGATTTTGTTGATCACTTATAATATAAGCCATATGTGTCTCCCTATACAACCTCCTAAATTCTCCGCCAAAGACTGGGATAGTGGCGTATGCCATATCCATTTGAAGAGTGCCTCCCATATTTTTGGACCAGGATCTGGAAATAAGCATTCCAAATCTAGAAGGTATGCAACCACTATGTCCATCACTAGACTTTTCATGGGAAGCTGGGTAAGATAAATTACCAATAATTTGATCACTCCTAAAAACTTGACTCTTTTGGAGTCAAAAGTGTAAAGGTCACGGTATTTTTTAGTGATTTCCAATCCTACTGCATCCATCACTTTCTTAAGCATCATATTGTGAGAGACCCTAGAATCTAATAGGCAGTTGTGCGGCAATTTGTTATGAATGTTGAGTGAAAGATAAAAAGGTGGAGAATTATCATCATTTTGATCTTGGACATGGCTGCCTAAGAAGATAGTAGGATGTTGATCCTCAATATTGATAGAATCAGGAGAAAGAGATGGTTGTAATAAATTTTTAAATGACTCTCTGTAGGATGGATTTTTAAAAAATTCAAGGAGTGGAATCGGAATCTTGATTTTATTCAATTTTGACTTGAAACTGAAATTAAGTGAAGTCAAATCTTTATTTTCTACAGTTGTTTTGATGATTGGGGCAAGGTGAGGTGATGGAGGAACATCATTAACCTTTGCCTTTTGTTTGGTAGCATGTTTTTCAACATCTTGTTTTTGTTGAGGCTGTTGGATAACCCCTTTTGACCTCAAAGGATAATTTCTTGTCTGATTTTGAGGTTGCTTTTTCTCATTTTGAACATGAATATGAGCCTCTTCATCATATGAAAATAGATTTATCATATATTGATCTTCATACTCTTGAAAAGTCAAACAAGTTGACTATGATGTCTCCCCAACAAGATTTATATATTCATCTTCCTCTTCTTGTTCTTGTTGATTTTCTTTAGCAAAATTATTCAGTGGAGGCTGAACATTTTGATCATTAAGATTTCTTCTTGGGCGTTATAAACAATTTTGAGGCTGAAAGGGTCTCCTAAAAGGAGCCTGATTTCTATTTCCCTCATTTTGGATGGGCCTAGCAGCAGGCCTGTTTTCTAACTCCATTTTTGTCATTTTGGAAGTGTTGTCGCACATATTGTCTAGGCACCGCGACAACAGCTCAGATCAGGGGCTGTCACCCTAATCCCCAATATCTCTATCTAAGTTGTCTCCTTGCAAGCTAAGGGAGGTAGACCCTAACAAAAATCAAAGAGGAGAACTGGTTGAAAACCAACCAATTCAGGAGACACAACTAGATGACCAAGTACTTGTTAAGGCTAACGAGATTTTTCAGATTCAATTAGATTTGAAACTTTAAAACTAATGCCTTGAGTAGTAAAAATATCCGGTTATGAAATTAAAGTCAAGTAATTGATATGTAACTGCTGGTATGAAAAATCAATCCATCACAATGATATTCGATAAAACACCCTCACAATTATGCATTAACAATGTTCGATAAAGACATGCAATTTATCATCACTTGAAATATTCTTAAATTTGACTAAAGCAATCAATCACCGATTTTAAGCAATTTAAAACCACAATTAAAGATAGTTCAACAATCATCAACCACAACTAAGCATGAAAATACTTTGAACCAACAATTTAAATTTCGAAACAAAATTATATCATGAGAGAACCATCGAATTTAAATGTTAGACATTTCCAATAATTCTGAATTTAAATGATACTCTAAGTAATTCCAATTCAGAAAATTAAATTTTCCTATAGTCATATTTTAGATAATAAAAAAAGTTCCACCCTTGACTTTTTAACCAAAACCACTTTATTAAATTTTTTTGACCCTTTTCTAATTTTTTATATTTTCCTTTTAAATTCTAAAGTTAATAAGACTAAAAACAAATATATATATATATATATATATATATATATATATATATATATATATATATATATATATATATATATACACACACACAACTAAAACTATAGGTCTACAAAAATGAAAAAAAATGAAAAATTCTTATTTTTTTATGTGTTAAAATTTCAAAATCTAAAAACTAAAAAAGTTGAATCCTAAAATTAAATCAAGCTTTAACACCAACTATACAAACTCAATCAAAATCGAAAATTTTAAAATTAAAACTATGGAAAATTAAACAAAAATCTAAAATCTAAAATCTAAAGTCTAAAGTTTAATTTATACAAAATTTGATAAAATAGAATCTAAATGAAATGGCCTAACTAAATCTAATGCTAGACTTTATAAAAAAAATAAAAAATAAATAAAAAAATAAAAATAAAAACAACGTGACCTGTGTGTGAATTTTTTACACAGGTTAAAGGATAGTCGTACGAATCGTATGGACAAGGATGCGATGGTAGACAACGTTGTACGGACCGCGTGCTGGAGGGCTGAGCAAAGATGGAAGCCTGGCAGCATGAAAGGAGGGTAGGGATAACGCAGGGTACGGACAGGAGTAGCGAGGGACGGAGACACTGCAGGTGAGGAATGCGTACGGAAGGCAGGGGGAAAAGCTGAGGAAAGCGTTGGACGCAGAGAAAAAGATACTTGATAAAAGGATGCGATCAATTGCATGGAGGAATGGAAGAAGGGGCAGCGTACAAATGATGGGCAGCAGAGGGAGTAGCAAGCAAGGAATGACGCAGGAGAAATGGAACAGCGTGGAAAAACCAACAGTAGACAGGCAGCAAAAAAAAATGCAGGCAAATGAATTTTGAATAATTTTCTTCAACCAGCAATAAAATTTTACTAATATAACTCAGATTTCAAAAAATATTGATTTAGATGCACCTGATTTTTATACTTTTGCAGCAAAATTATGCCCAGATCTACAGCCTCAAAAGATCTTGAGGCCAAATCTTACCCTTCAGGGCCTAGATCTGGCTCAAATCTAAAAAAAATTCTGAGAATTTCCCCATAAAAACTGCACAAGACCAGAAACATGAGACCCAAAAACCCAGAAAATATGCACATAAAATAAACCCTTGAACCCTAGAAAATGTTTGTAAATTTACAACGCCATTTTACAGTTCATAGACCCTCATGGCCAGATTTAAAACTATTTTTGCACAATTAACAAAAAGAGAGATTAAAAGAGACACAAGCCCCAGAAGACCTTGCAAAAACAAAATTTTGTAAGATAACTTTGAGAATTAGGAAACAATGAGATTTTTTAGATTTTCTGATATCTAATAGTCGGTTGGTCTAACTAAAGACTTCCCCAAATTCTCAAATCTTGAAAAATGATCTCTGCACACTTAGATCTGAATTTTAGATTGATAGAGATTTTAAAAAATAAACATGAGACCTTTCAGAAAAATAGATAACTAATATTTCTGTCAAATCAAAATGCAATTTTAGAAACCCAGAAAACTGCACAAGATACTTGTATGCAGATCAATCCATAAAGGCCATCAACGATCAAAATGCCAATAAAAGTAGCAGAGTTTAGAGACAATATCACCACATAGATCTGGAAAAGGAATACCAAATTTTGTAACCCCAAAGTCTTTATGTTTTATTCATCAAAAAATTACAAGAGCTTTCGAGAACAAGTGCATGATTCAAATATTGGATGCAAATGACATACAAATACCTCTAATTTATAAGATAAAATCTCCAACGGCTATTTCGGTTGATCCATGTCAAAGTAATCTCGACTGTCGAAAAATATTAAATCATCTTTTAATCTCGACCGTCGAAATTATAAATTTTTTAGGAAGTTTGAATTTATCATTTAATTCCGTAACTCAAAAATAATTTTTTTGTATTAATTACCTCAAAATTTTGATTTTGACTTAACCACCAAGGCCCAAGGGTTCAAAATTTCTCGAAATTCTCAATATTCCTTTGGCCTGGGACCTTTAAAAATTTATATTTTAGGGACCCATGAATTTTGTATTTGCAGAATTTTAACTCACCTAGGACTTAAAATTAATTAAATTTCTGGCTTAGGATTTTTTAATTAATTTGGCCAGAAAATTTAATTAATTAACTGAGAGGGAATTTAATTATTTTTTCCAACCCTATTTACATAAGATAAATACATTTAGACACATAAAGGGGGAATACTCATTCGTATAGACCCTCAAAAAGCTACGCAATTCTGCGACTCAAAACATGATCTAGTAGACCAAGCAGCTTGTAATAAAATAATCTAGCCAATTAGCCAGGATTATTCCCAAACTACTTTTACAAAGACTCGATAGAAAACACTAGGACTCACTTAGAATCTTGATGAAAAAATCCACTCTAGCTTTGGGGCGAGGCTGGAGGGGAAAACTTTGCCAATCACTTGTGTCGAGAAACACAAATGAATCAGTGAGACAAAAAACCTCCTAGGATAGAAATCATCACCAAAATACTAAGCTTACCTAGGTTGTTACATACATGGTGGTCTTACTTAGATCATTTACATCATAAACATGCATAATGGGTTTACATAATTTATAAAACTATCGAATGTGGATGAAATTTGAATGGCATGAAAACCTCGAACATGATGCATCCCATTTGAAAAAATGGGGGTGTATTGTTATGGGGTCGTTCACAAAGTGTGGTCAACATCTGGCTCTACTTGGGGACACGTTGCTTCATGAAGGAATGTGAGAATCCAGAATCTGCATCCAAGCAACACACAAAATTACATAAGTGGCGTCCATCCAAATATCATCATATAACATTAGGCACATGAAAAATAGAAGCTCTTCTATCATTTATTATTCTACTTGACATGCAAATTAAATCTAATTTAACTACAAAATGAAATGCTGAAAGGACAAGGAGTAAGGTTAGAAATACAATACAAAGGATGCCCAATGGCATCAGATGTCATCTTTGAAAAACAACTTGAGAAGTTGGCCATTCACAGGTAATTGAAGTGGTTCGCCTTCCAATGTGCTCAAGTGGAATGAGTTTGGTCCAGCAATGTCTCTGATAATATAAGGTCCCAGCCACAAATTGTCAAATTTCTTGTGTTTTCTAGGCTTTTCATTCTTTCGATCCCAAAGTAATACCATGTCTCCAACCTGTAAAGATCTAGATCGAGGTGATTTATCAAAGCTTTTCTTAATGTTAGATTGATTCTTGCACATTATCTAAAGCTTTCCTACAAGTTTCATCCAACTTCACAATCTGATCAATTCTATTTTGAACAACATATTTATTAGTGGAAAAATTTTGGAGTTGGTAAGCTGGTAATTTAAGGTGCACAGGAAAAGTTACATCCAAGCCATAAACTAATTCAAAAGGAGTTTTACCAGTAGCTTTATTTTTAGTAATTCTATCCGCCCACAAATCATATTTGATTTTGTTGTCCCAAGATCGCTTATTAGCTCCTACTATCTTCTTTATAATGGTTATAAGATTTTTATTACTTGAATCAGCTAAGCCAATACCCTGAGGATAGTAGCTAGATGAATGAGATAATGTAATGCCATACTTAAAACAAAAAGATGAAAATTCAAATGAACTAAAAGCCTTGGCATTATCAGTAGTGATCTTGGCAAGGACACCAAATCTAGTAGTGATTTGATTTTCAATAAATTTCATAATGACCTTTTCATTGGCATTCTTAGCAGGAATGGCTTCAACCCATTTTGTAAAATAATTAGTCACAGTTAAGATCAAGGAGTAGCCATTGCTAGAATTTTCATGGAATTTCCCAATGAAATCCAGACCCCAACGTTGAAAAGGTCCCTCAAAAACCACAGGTTGTAGGGGCAAGGCAGCTAGCTTCTGCTTCTTAGTGAAAAGTTGACAGGCTTGGCAACTTCTGACAAATGTATGCACATCTGAAAAAATCGAAGGCCAATAATAACCAGCTCTCAGAATTTTGTGGGCAGTAGTTCTAGCAACATAATGACCACCACAAAATCCTGAATGAAACGCAGAAATCAATTTCTTAGACTCAATCTCATCAACACACCTAAGTATTATCCCCTCAGGATTTCTCCATCCAAGGCCATCCTTCATGAGGCAATACTTAGTGGCTTTTAATCTAAGAGCCCTTCTTCTATGAGCAACTAAATGGTCAGGACATGTAAGATTTAAAAAATAACAAATAATGTCTTTATACCATTCATGCACTCCTAACCTTTGCAGCTCAGGCGAAGAAGCATCATTAAGATAAAACAAACCAAGTTCTTTCTCATTACCTTCGGTCATCATTTCAACCAAGCCTTGACCCTTGACTAAATTGGTGGGCCTAATTTCTAAATCATACTCTTGAATTTTAGGAACCCACCTAACATGAGTCCCTAAGCAATCAGTTTGAGTTAATATATCTTTAATCGTGGAATGCGGGACGAAAGCAATGATTTTAGAATAACCCACATAAGTCCTAAAATTCTTAAGAGACTTAACCAAGGCATAGGCTTTCTTTTCCATAGTAGTATAATTTAATTCAGAATTTTTAAGAGCTCTACTCATGAAAGCAATAGGTTGTTCGTGACCTTCCTTATTCTTTTGTAATAAGACACCAACAATGGTATCTTCATAGGCGAAAGAGAAAATCATGAAATCCTTAGAATAATCAGGACTTTCCAAAACAGGAGCTTTGGCAATGGCACCCTTAATTCCTTGAAAAGCCTTTTTACCATCTTCTTTCCACAAAACTTTTACATATTTTTTTAGAAAACTTTGAGTAGGTTGAGCTATTTCTGCATAATTTGGAATAAATCTTCTAGGAAAATTAGTTTTTCCTAGAAAAGACAAAAGGGATCTAAGATTATGAGGTAGAGGAATCTTTTGGATTGCCTCAACTATTTCAGGATCAATCTTGATCCCATCTTTGGAGATGATGTGACCAAGTAATTTCCCTTCAGTTACTCCAAAAACAGACTTAGCTAGATTCAAGGAAATCCCAAATTCTCTACACCTATCAAAGACCTGCTTAAGATGACCTATGTGACTAATACCATATTTAGAAAAAAAATTAATATCATCTTGATAAATTTCAATAAATTTTCCAATTAAACCTTTAAAAGCATAATCCATAGCCCTTTGAAAATTAGTCCCAACATTAGTCAACCCAAAAGGCATTCTAATTTATTTGAAAGTACCCCATGGTGTGGTGAATGTAGTTTTGTGACGATCTTCTTTTTTAATCCAAACTTCATTGTATCCAGAAAAACCATCTAGCAATGTCATCATTCCTGAACCTGTTACTCTTTGCAACATAGTCTCCATGTTGGGAAAAAGGTAATTATCTTTTTTACATGCTATATTAAGGTTTCTAAAATCGACACAAAGTCTAATGGTACCATTCTTCTTTCTAACAATCACCAGGTTGGAACACCATGTTGAATTTCTAGTTTGAGCAATGATTCCAGCTGCGAGCATTTTTTAAAGCTCTTTCTGAACCAAAGGGGCTAACTTAGAATTTATTTTCCTAAGCTTTTGACGAAAAGGTTTAGCATTCTCATATTTCAAAGGGATAATCTGTTGCATGAAATCTTCCCTATATCCCTTTAATTCACCATACAAAAATGCTAAAACATCCCTATATTCATGAAGTAAATTTGTCAACTTTTTCCTTTCTTCTTCATTAGTACCTTTACCAATTTTGACAATCTTAGGGTCCTCAAAGGCACCTATATTTACTTCAATGAATTCACCAGGATCCATTTTATTTTCCTCCTTCATTTTTGTGGCATCATGTTGATCAAAGTGCTTCTCTAAAGCAACAATATTCCCAGGAGTAGGATTTATAATATCATCATGATCATCAGATCCATCCTCCCTAGAACTTATCCGAAATTTTTCAGACTCATCCAAATTATTAAGAAAACGAATGACCTTCTTTTCATCATTAAAAATTTTCCAATGCTCTGAATTATCCGAGACTGAAGGTCTGAAAATGATTTCCATTTCTATCTTACCCTTAATTAATTCATTAGATAATTGTAAAGTAGAAGCGGCTACAACAAGCTCATCCGCCAAGCTATTCTTTTCTCTTAGAATAGCTTCAAGGTTAATGGCATCAAAGTGTTCCATAACATCCCACACAACATTTCAATAATTCCTAATCTTTGATTTTTACATGTAAATTTATTCTTAACTTGCATGATAACCAAATCAGAGTCTCCCTTGATACTATGTAACTTAATTCTTAAAGCTTTTTCCAACTCAAAACCCAACAACAAGGCTTCATATTCAACCACATTATTGGTTGCATTGAACTCAAGTCTATAGGAAAACTTAAAAATATGACCAAGGGGAGACTTCAATACAATTCTAGCACCCTTACCATGCCTAGATGTCACACCATCAAAATGCATGTACCAAACCTGATCCCTTAGGTCCTCAAACTTCTCATCAACCTTGTCATCTAAAGGAACTATGAAATTAGACATAATAGCATAATTCCCCATGTCAGGTTGTTCCTTAATTATTTCATTATGAGGTCTTTTAGGATCTTCCACATGGAATCTTCTTTCAGGCTCTCTATTTAGCTTCGCAAACCCTTCACCTCTAGGGGAAGGAATCATAGCATAAGACGAGTTCATCTGAATACTTCCTCCTAGATCAAAGGTCCACTTTCTAGATAACAACATACCCCAAGCATTTGGAACATCAACTACAACTATGTCCATAACAATCATTATGTCAGGGTTAACTGATAAATGAACTTGCAAATCCTTGATTAACCCATGATGTTTAATTTTCATAGAATCCATGGCACATATGTTGTAGTATGGTCTAGAAACTCTTAAATTAAGTTGTTCCATGACCCTCTTGGTCATGACACAAGCTTCCCACTCAGAGAGCTAAAGTTTTAGATGTTCTTGGAGTTTCGCATGTTAATGTTGCTCGAGATAAGACTCTTAAAGTTTCTTATCAAGATTCCCCTATATATCTGCAAAAAAATGGAGTCAGATAACAAGGAGCATCAACCATTTTTTGTTACTTTGATGGTTAATGGGTATAAATTGAATATCTTAATTTTTTTGAATTTAAAGTCAGATATGGCTAGGAAGAGCCTTAGATATTCAGATCTGGGAGCGAACTTAGACTTATGCTCCTCAGATCTGACAGATCTGCAACTCTTGTGCATAGATCTGTAAATATATTATGTAATTTACATGTGTAGATTTGAAGTTTTGTAACATAATTTTGAATTCTAACATTTGGGTTTTTTTGAATTTTCGTTATTTTTGTACATATTGGGTATTGGGTTTTCTCTTTTCACTTGTGCAGGAGTAGATCTGAAAAATCAGCCAAGGAAATCTTCAGATCTGAGCCAGATCTAGACCTTGGAGGGCAAGATCTGGGCTCAATATTTGTTTGCAGGAATAGATCTGAAAAATGAGCTAAAGAAATCTTTAGATCTGAGCTAGATCTATACCTTGGAGGGCAGGATTTAAGCTCAATATTTGTTTGCATGAATAGATCTGAAAAATCAACCAAGGAAATCTTTAGATCTGAGTCAGATCTAGAACCTTGAGAAGATATAGGCTTTTGAGGCTATTTGTACAGGATTTTGGTCTCCAAAATTTTAATTTTCAAGCGGCAACATTCTCCCAAATTTTCAAGAATTTTCAACGGTGAGATCTTCAAAGCCTTAGGCTAAGGGTTTGATCTCTAGACCCTTATTTTCTACAAAATTTATTACAGCAAGCAAATCACAAATAATTAGGCCCTAAAAACACATTTTATATGGTCAAAATTGTTTAGAATTGCAAAAACTTCATTTTCAGAATTTTTGACCATTTGGGCATCTTTAATTTTTCCTAGATCTGACTTTAAAGCTTGCTAGAAATTACTACATAACTGTGAAAAATCAGATTCGAACATTTCTTATGCATATCTTAAATAAGGTCTAAAAAAATTGAATTTTCAGATTTTTCAGCAAAACTTACTATTTTTAGACATAGTGGGGGTCATTTTCAGTATTTTCAGTTTGCTGATCTGTTGTCAATTTACTGTTGTTACAAACTTATCAGTTCTGAAAATTACTGAGTCAAACTCTCTTAAAGCCTTAAAATTGAAATTTTCAAGTTTTTATATATTTTTTCTATTTTTGGAAGTATTTGGCATCTATTTTGGGTAGTTTTTATCTTGCTGATCTGTCACTGTTTCACTACTGAAATAAAAATATCATATCTGAAATTTCTCTTAATCAAGCCATAAAAATTGATTTTTCTTCAAGTTCAACAAATTTTGCTATTTTTAGTCATTTTGGGCATTGGTGCCGGTATCGTTTGTTTGTTGATCTATGGTTTAAATTACTGTTGTAATTTATATTTCAGATCTGAAATCTTGTTGAAAAATATATCCTAAGTTTGACTATAGGAGAAAATTTAATTTTTGGATTTGCATTTTCAAGAACATCATTTAATCCATAAATTTCTTGATGAAGTGGTTTTATTAGCATCTAATTTTCATGGTATATCTGGATGAATAATTACTGAGATTTAAGTGCTAGTAAATTTCATATGTTTCAGTTGGGTTTGATGATCATTGGCATCTGAGTTTTGGAACGTGTTCTATTAATAAAATTGTCTAATGTTTAATTAACTTTAGTTTCATTTACTTGAATTATTGGATGTTTATTGAATATTAATGTTTGGGAAATATTTTCAAGTAAGTGTGATTGATATATGATTTTGAGAGCTCTACTGTGGATCTTTATATCTTTTAATCGAGTAATTTTGGCATCTTCATAATTAACACTCTCGCTTAAGTACTTAGTGGTTTGATCAGATTATTTATAATCTAAGTGCTTTAGGCTTTTTAACATTAACTCTCATCTTCAAAGCTTGCTTCATCTCACTCCTTCTTCAAATCGTTTTCCTTGCATTCTGCATTCTAAATTAACATTGCATAGCAGCAATTTCTCATCAAGTACTTGGTTGTAATTTCCTTAGCAGGATAATTGACTCCATAAGGCACTAGTATCAATCTTTCCAATTCAATCGAATCATTTAATCTTTCTAGATTTTTTAAAAGTATTTGGTCATTTAACTGTGTCTCCCGAACTGATTGATTCCCAACATGTTCTCCTTCATTCCATTTCCATATGGTCTACCCCACTTAGTCTGCTATAAGGAGACAACTTAAATAGAGAGATTGGCGATCAGGGTGACAGCCCCTGATCTGATTCGTTGTCGCAGTGCCTAGACATTATGTGAGACAACAAGAGGCAAGATATTTAGTCAAATTAAACATTTGATCAAGATTTCCTGCAGCTGTGAATGTTTTAGAGGAGGAAGATGGTTTCTCCTATTTCATTTTCTTTTTATCCTTTGTCCCCTTCCCCTCTTCAATTTTCAGCTTGTTTGATACCATAAGATTTGACTGCACTCCAATATCAACCTCCTGCATACCCACCAATGTTTGTGGCTTCTCAGTTCTCAACCACAGTGAAAAATTGGAGTCTAAAGCATTGGCAAAGGTTATCATGGTTGTGGTTTTAGGATGTTTGACTTCTACAGGAATCTTTTGATAGACTTTATTGAATCTCTTTCTAAATTTTGCCAATGACTCACCAGTCTTCTTCTTTAAAGCTCCAAACTCTGTGAGGTAATACAGGTAATCCTTACGGTCACCCCATGGTTTTACAAATACTTCCTCCAAAGCATCTATTCTTGTTATTGAATTTGGTGGAAAATTTCTGAACCACTTATGAGCTTCTCCATCTAAGATCTGAACAAAGAGTCTTGACCAAACATCTTCACGTTCAATGTTTTGGTTATCAGCATAACCGTAAAATGAAACTTGGTGTTCTTCAACAGATACATCTTCTCCCTCCCCCGTGTATTTGGGAAAATATTTCAGATAACCCGCTTGAGGAAGAGGATGCAAAGGTTGAGGAAGAGAAAGTGGTGCATATCTTGCAGCAACAATTTGTTGCATCCTTGTAGGATCAGGATGAGCCATTAATTTTTAAAGTACAAATAGTGGAAAACTTGCTGATGCAGAAGTTTGAATGATGGACATTTCAGTTTGTGGATTTTGTACTTGTTTTTGGATTGCAGAAGATTTGAAATTCTTGGGCTAGTTTTTCAGGCTTTGGAGTTGAAAATAATGGATTTTCAAAGAAATGGACAGCAAAAGGCTTTATTTCAACCTCTTCAAGAGAATCAATTTCAGATGTAGATTCTTGAAGGATTGGGGCAGCTTCAACTTTGTTCTGCTGAGCTAAAAATTCAGAGAGATTAAAGGTCAAATTTCCAGGAAGGTTACCTCCTCCTTGATGAGAATAAGATGAGGCAATAGCTGGGTTTTGAGACAAAGGAAAATACTCTTGTTATTGACTAAAAGAGAACTGATATTAAGGATTGGTTTGAAGAAAAATTAGAATTGTTTTAATTTCTTCTTCCTAGCCCTATCTAGGAAGGGTGTAATTTCCAACACTTTTTCTAGTTCCCATTCTGTCATCACAAAGGTTTCTGATTTTTTGTTTTCTTCACTAACGCCTAAAACCTCTGATTTATCTTCTTTCATTGGAATAATGCTTGTTTCCTATTTACTAAGTGATGACTGAGAGATACTTTCAGTTGAATCTAGGCTAACATCATCTACTTTTCCCTTTATGGAAGCAGTTTCAACTTGAAATATTTCAGGAGATTTGTTTAAAACTTAAATTTCTTTAGGTTGTGAGACAAATTATGGTACCTTTTCTTTTGGAATGTACTTTGAATGTAGCTTTTTCTCTGAATGTGATGTAGATTCAGCTGATTTATGTTTCCCTCTTGCATCCTTTATGAAATTCTCTAGGTCAGAAACTAGAATCATAGGAGGTGATCTCTGATTTCTTCTTCTTGTGGTAGGCCGTATTGAAACCCCTCGTCCTCTTTGTGGAGTCACCAGGTGAACCAATTACAATCAGAAAGAGTGAATAGTCTTTATTCACCTTTTAAAACTAGTACTAGGTATTCATGCAAAAAATTCGGGAGAATAATGAGTTCAGAATATTCGTCTCCCGGTAGACACATCAAAATATGTTAGCGTTGGAAACAACACTTGGATTGTGACAAGCGCCTGACCAGACAAATATTAAGCTTAAGGGCTTTTCTTATGACTTAATTGAGTTTTTGGAAAGTGGTTGGAAATCACACAAACAGAAAGAGGTTTTGAACAAATAAGAATCTCTCACACATATGAGTGCACTGGTGCATAATGTGGTAGCAATATTAGGTTTGTAGCTTAATGGTTAGAAAAATGGAAGATAACAGTAGCTGTGTAAAACAGAGGTGCATTGTTAAGAGGAAATGATGACACAAATTCTAGACTTGAAATGTATAGTGAAAGAAAGCTTTAAAAATAATTACAAGAGTCTCACTCTACATTTAAAGGATCCCATTACATAGAATGCTTCCAACTAACATGACCTAATCAAACAGGAATGCTTGATAAATCAACACTGACAAAAACAGATTGATCATGAATGCTAGTTCAAAATACTTATAAGAATACGGAACAGGATTCAATTCAACCTCAAGGCATGGTTATGAAATATCTTCATGTTAATACTAAATCTGGAATTCTTGAGAAAAAGACTTACAAAAACAAATTAATATGTCATGAAGGTTCACAATACTGATAGTAACATGAGATACAACTATGTAAATCATAATCTGGAATGAAACAGTAAATGATGGAAACACATAAGAAGATGAACAATACACACACCATACCAATTGTGAGTCCTCAAGAGTGCCCCTCGATATATTATATATTAGAAAGGTACAACACAATATGCAATGAAAGGTACAACCAACGAACCCTTTTTTCCTTGCTTTACATAGTATATATACCAAAAAAGAGTTTTGTAAAAAGCCTCCATAAAAAGTGCAATTCTGTTTTTTAGAGACTTTATTACAAACCTCTACATATAGTAGATCTTATCTCAAAACATAAAAAGTAAACTAAAATACAACTTAATACAGAACATGCAGTATGGAGTTTCAAGTGGCTGAGTTGAGGTGGCTAAGTGCTCCTCGTTTCTTGGAAAAACCACGTGAAATCTTCCAACTAAAAAGAACACGGGGACCCTTATTTGCAAAAGTGTAGGAGTAGCTAACTGAAATGAGTAACCAACTAGAAGATACCTTAACTACATGATACTTGGAAAAATATCATCATCATTAAGGTTGCATTCACTTTATCATCATTTAGTGTCATTATTTTGAGAACAGAACCAAAAAACAACCTTTTCTCCTCATGCAAAATCTGAAAATAATAGCTACTTTTTCCGAAAAGGGTAGCTATATCTGAAAATACCGTGTATAAGCCAAATATGACATGTTTCTTCAAATTTTCAAGGTTCTATATATTAAATCATCAGAGATCTAATATAGAAGCAAAAATCATGATAGCTTTAGCCTTGGTTACCCTTTTGTTTGACCTTCTCTTCTATGCTTGCTTTTTCTGCTAAACATTTTTCTTCCTTGGTTCATTCTCTGGGCTTTCATCAATGTTTATTATTTCATCCCTGTTGGCGAGAATTCAGGTCTCGCGGACAAGACCCAGGTTCAAGAGTTGTGGCCAACAAAGGGGTCCAGTGTAGTCTAGGAACACGCCGGCATTTTCACCCTGCTCTGGGGAGCAGTGCGTCTCACCCGAGGCGTGCCGCAACCACATGCAGAAGGGGATGAGATCAATGGCAAGGAACAAACCCGCAACTAATGAAGGGCAGTGTATTCATTACATATACCGAGTTATATACGCAATATCACTTAATAAGCATTCAGACATTCACAAATAAAATTTTAAACCAGCGTAAACACATTACAAGCGCATGAACATCTTATTGAGACAGCAACCTTCCATTGTATTAACCTCTTGACCAAACACATGATTACATGGCATTCTCTCTGATAGCGCACAAATCCGTTACAGATGGGTTTCAGAACAGAAAGGTAGAATAGAGAAGATAAGAAACCATATGAAGAACATGCATGAATCCTCCGCAGCTGCTCTGTGCATCTTTTCCTGTCTCGAGCCTCGCAACCTCTTCAGCATCTATTCAACATTCAGCCTCCTCTTTTCAGCTGGGTGATTGTTATTTATTCACCCGCGCTCGCGACTATCGGTTCCTCTGTGGCTTTACTTCAGCTTCTCCTGGCTTCTCTCCTGTTATCTGCGTGTTCCACTTCCTGTCTTCTCCTGTGTTTCCTTCATCTGCACTTGTCCCTGTTCTATCTCCAGCTATCGAGTGCTTCCGCGCCACCTTGGTAGCTCCGCGACTCCTGGTAGTTGCGGCGCGGTCATGGTTGCCATGTGTATTTATTCCGCAACTCAAAAAGGGTTAAAGTTCAAAATGTCTTAGCCAAGACTTCAAAACTAAACAAAAACATGGGCCCCAACAGGCCCCGACCACAATTCCTTGACTCGTCCACGAGTCAATCACAAATAACAGTTTCTACTTCCATTGCCCCGCTGGCTCCCATGCTCTGTTCTGCTGTGCCTTCTCCCTGCGCCCTTCCCTACTGTGCTCCGCCACTTGGTTGTTCAAACAAGGGCCCCAACTCCGGGACCCGGCGGAGCGCTGTATCTCTAAGCTCGGTGAAGTCCGCCACTGCTTGTTGCCATTCCTGCACAAGCAAGTCGGCTTCTTGAGAGATCCGGGTGGCGGCGGCTTCGTCTATGGTCGTCGGGGCATCCCCAAACAGCGTGGCAAGCTGGGCTTCGGCCTTGGCATCCAGCTGGTGCATGGCGTCAGCATTGGCGCGAAGGGGTGGACGAATTTCCCGGAGGACGTGTTTGGCCGCAGCCGAGTCGGCCTCAGTCTGTTGCAGTTGAAGTTCGAGCTCGTCTGCCTGGGCGTAGAGCTGATCTAACCTTGTTGGGTCCGCGGTCGCCTGAATTTCACGGGAAATTTGTTGCAGCTGGGCAGCGATAGGCTGCGTCTTGACAGTTAGCGCGAGTGAGCACTCATGCAGACTTCGCAAAAGGGCAGAAGCTGCGGCTGCAGTGGAATGGAGAGTTGCCTGCATACTAACTGCCTGCGTCTGCTTGGCAGTCACCTGTTCTGAATGGACACTGGGTGGATCTGGAAGGGTAGGCCGTGTGGCTAACGCCGCTTGGAGTTCCTCGTTCTCTCTGCAAACAACATGGAAAACAGTCCTGAGGTGGTGAGCCTAGAGTGCTATACTGTCCTCCGCTATAGTGGTAGGAAGTGGGGCATAATGAGCCCTTGCAGCGGCCCATACGTTAGATAACGCCTGAACAGCAATGTTGACCTGCTCCTGGAGGTTCGTCTTCTCCCTAGTCAGCTGATTGCGCTGTTCAGTAAGCGTCGTGATCTGATTACGCTGCTCGGTACACCGCTGCTGCAGCTCTGTGTGAATATGCTCGGCCTTGAGGGCCGCCCGCTGAATGAGCAGGTACAGCTGTGCTGGACTCCATGGTTCTGCATTGGTCGTGCTGGGTGTGCCCTGCTCCGGCACCCGCTCCTGCGAAGGGTGGTTGCTGGCCACTGGTCGGCTTGAAGTCTCTGGAGGATGGACCGGCGTCTGCTGCTGCACTGAAGTGGCCATCTCGGACTCCGGCCGGTCTTGCTGCGTGGTCTGCTCTGGGGAAGGGGCATCCGAATCAGTCCCACCATTCGTTAGCCTGGTAGATATAGTGGAAGGAGGATCCTGGGCCGTGGCCACGGGGTCAACCGGCGGTACCACGGCTGCAGTACTGGAGGTGACTTCCACCCCGTGGTCGCCTCCGAAAAGTTCACGGATAAGAGAATCTGACACAGTGGCTGATGAATTGGATGGATTGGAGGAGGTGGCAGGTGGTCGGCCGGTGGGAGCAGTGGATGGAGTGAAAGAAGTGTGAGGGAGGCGAAGGTTGAGGAACTCTGACGGATCGATCAGAGGTTCCTCCGAAATCAAAGTCATTGTGGGTGGAGTGGCTGGTGGTTCATCGCCAGTAAGATCCACCACTGGATCTGTGACAGCAATGCGGGCCCTCTTGGATGGAGGTGGGTCTGATGAATCGGGTTCGGGGCCCGGTTCGCCCATTGGTGTGATGATAGGGGTGGCAGCGGTGAACAGGTTAGTGGGAAGGGGAGAAATGAGGGGGGCGATAATGGAGGGAACACGAGACTGACTGATATGAAATTCAGCAAAGGATGGAAATATAGGGGCACCACTTGAAGCAACTTGGGTGGCCACGTTAAGTCATCGTACCTGGTCATTGAGGTGCTCGACGATCGGGACCAGCGATTCGGGCAGGTCCGGTGCAGTCTCAGCTGCATCTTATGGAGGTTCCGCCGCAACCAGTGAGGACCCCGCTGCGTCGGTCGCGGCAGGCCGCTGTGCCGGCAGCATCCGATCAAAGTTATAGCGGGTGATCCCGTCGCGGACGTGCTTGACGACCCCCGGCCACGTAGAGACCTCATGGTGAAAGGTGTCGTCATTCAGCTGGAACCGGAGGGGCGCCATGTGAAAGGTGGTGTCCGACACGCAAGTTGGCCGAAGGAAGGTGTGCCTGTGGCTGACCCCAAACCACACCTTCTCATTGTACTCGTCCAACAAGTGCCTGGGCACCCGTTGCTGGTTGGTCACCACATCTGTCATCATCCCGTACCACGCCTGAAACGCCTCCGCGTTCACCTGTTTGGTGCTGGGATCCATGGACACCTGCTAGGGGGTGTATTTCATCGCAAGAGGCTGGCTTATGGTCATCTCCGCCGGCACCCGGACAGGAGGAAGGTGCCATTTCCACATGGCGAAGGCTAAGATCAAGTAGCCGTAAATGAAACTGGTGGTACGCTTGTAGTTTTCTTCGCAGGGCGCGAAGAGTTCCTTCAGCACGAAAGAGCCCCAATTCAACTTGGCGCCCCGGGTCTCTGCAATGGAAATTGTGTCCAGGGTGCATTCTCCCTTCGTGTAGTGGCGCATCTTCTTGCTAGAGATCAGGTAGCAAGCAAACCGGATTTCTGGTTTGTTGATCAAGTCAATTTTGGCACCTTTGCCCCCTCGGCGAGTGCCATACTTGGTGTACAGGTCTGAGTCACCCGACTTTCGGGCGCGCTTGGAGGATGTCTGGCCAGCAGCGGAGACATCCGCGCCATTCTGAGATAGCCCTGTAAGCCGATGAATGTGTTCGGCATGAATTGGAATTTCTTCATTGAGCCACAGGGACCCGTTCTGTATCCGACTGAGGAGGAACCGGGTGCATTGCAGGGCCGGTCCCGTGGTGCCAAAAACTGGAAGAGTCCTCAAATTCATCAAGGACGACTGCTGTAAGCCCCTGAATTCTGATCGCATCCGGCTGTTGGAGCTGCTGCCTGGCGTGTAATGGTGCTCCATGTAGGTCTGCCAATGGAGGTGGGGGAATTCAATTGGGTCGGACAGGCTGGCATCCATACAGGCTGCATTGTCATACGTGCCCACTAGCGACTCTACGCGGTGAATTCGGCTGTCCAACACTGGCTCGGGGACGGAGATGAGAGCTCTCGACATCTTGGTGCGGCGCTGGTACACTTGGAGGATTCTTCTGGAGTTTCCTTCTGAGTTCGGTGCGTTTGAAGGCTGTAATTGCTCTGGAGTCGCTGCAACTTCCAAATTGAACTGGTCCGTCATTCTCGGGCTGGTAGCCTTCATGCAAATTATGTCATCCGCTAGCACGAGCGGAGCTGATGAGACTCCATAACGGCAATTAATTCTTGCTATCCTTTGAGGTTGCGATAATCATGCGATCAATCGCGTGCCTGTATGTAATTTGACAGTTGTTGACGGCGTCATGGGAAGATGGGCGGACACGATGGCTGAGGGAACTGCGGGTGATGGAAAATGATTACGGTACAATTACTGTCTACTTATGGTAATTTATGAAGCAAATCTGAGCGATCCTACGGACTGACAAAAGGACTGACAGAAATGACTTGGACTGACACTGGCACGGGGATGGATCCTACGCGAACAACACGCTGGACTGGCGTGGCGACACGCTGGACTGGCGCTGCGACACGCTGGACTGGTCCGCCCCAACCACAGTCGGTTGCGGTGCGGTACCCGCAACTGACCAATTATTTGACAGACTGCTTATGAACGGAAAAGACTCCCTACTCTCATCCCGGTTGCGGGAGAGTTATTCGACTAAACTACTCTACGGGTTCTCTCGGTTGCGAGAGTTATTGATGAAAAGTGGAAGGTACCTACTCCTGGTAGGGTTTCAGGCGTGCGCCATTCACCCACCCAGGAAGAACTGTACCGTCCAGTTGTGCTAACCGAATGGCTCCTGAGTCGCGGATCTCGATGACAAAGTACGGTCCCAACCAGTGCATCTGGAGCTTGCCTGGAAACTTCTGGAACCGGCTGTCATATAAGAGAACTTTGCCGCCAACTTGGAAGGCTTTGGTTTTGATGTGGCGGTCGTGCCATGCTTTCTGCCTGGCCTTCTGAACCTTCTGGTGGAATTCCGCGAGGAATCGGGCCTCATCCAGCTACTGTAGCTCCTGGAGGCGTTCCCGAAGTGACTCCTCTTCTGAGAATTGGAGGGACGTTGCGATCAAAAGACTGGGTACAGTGAATTCGGCGGGAATCACAGCTTCTCGACCATACACCAACTGGAATGGTGTCTGGTTGGTCAAACGTTTCACTGTGGTTCGGTAGGCCCATAATGCCGCTGGGAGGCGCTCGTCCCAATCTTCGCGCTGAGCATTGCAGATTTTAGTCAAGCCCTTTTCGAGAATCTTGTTGAAAGCTTCCACCGTACCATTGGCCTGTGGGTGGTATGGGCTGCTTTTATGATGCTGAATCATAAATGTGTCCAGTAGTGACTTGACCGTGGCGTTAATGAAATGCGTGCCCTGATCGCTGGTCAAGCTCCGTGGGCAGCCAAAGCGGTTGATGATGTGTTCAAAAATGAACCGGGCAGCGGTCTCGGCCGAGCAGTCACGTACTGCTGCTGCCTCAGCCCACCGTGTGAGGTAATCCGTGGCGGTAATGATGTACCGGGCCTTGGAATGTCAAGAGATTGGTGCGATGGGACCTACGAAATCCACAGCCCACTTCTCAAACGGCCGCAACACATGCACTGGGTGTAACGGGAGCTCGTCCCTGTGCGAAGGCCTTCCCGTCCGCTAGCAAACATCGCAACGCTTCACATAGGTCTTGCAGTCAACATGTACCGTCGGCCACCACAGGCCAGCTTGGAGCACCTTCCTTGCGGTGGTTTTCGCACCCACATGCCCTCCCGCAACACCACTGTGACATTCCCACATCACTGCTTCCCGTTCATGGTCGAGAACACACCTGCGCAACACCTCATCAAGGCCCAGTTTGTACAGCTGCCCTGCGATCAATTGGTATTCGGCCGCCTGGACAGCCAGGTGGAATTTCTGAAGCGGGCTGTAATCCTGAGGGCATTGTCCCGTGGTCAGATAAGTGGCAATGTCAGCCAGGTAATCTGGTACTGCTTCAACTCGGAAGAGGTCAGCATCCGGTAGTTGATCGTCCAACGGGCCTTCATTCTCCCCCGTCTCCACCCTGGATAAATGATAAGGACCAACATTCAAACTGCCAGGCTTGAAAATCACCTCAAAAGTAAATTCCTGGCGAAAGTAGTAACCAACGACAGATTCTTCCTTCCAAGACAGGCTTATTCACCAGATATTTCAATGCAAAATTGTCCGTGAAGAATGTAAATTTTCCGCCCAGAAGATAGTGGCGGAACTTCTGGAGAGAGTACACCATCGCCAGCGCCTCCCGCTCGGTCGTGGTATAATTCTTCTCCGCATTCGATAACCGATGGCTCGCGAAGTACAAGGGTGGTCAACTGTCATCTCCCCGGGTTGCGCCAATACAGCTCCAAGTGAAATTCCGGACGCATCAATATGCACATGGAACTGCTTATCCCAGTCGGGATGAACAAGTATGGGTGCCGTCGCCAACTTCTCCTTCAATGTGTCAGGTGCCTTCCTGCACTCCACCGTCCACTCAAACGCTTCTGACTTCCGCAACAGTTTCTCCAAAGGGGCCGTAATCCTTGCGTAGTTGCGAATAAACCGCCTGTAATATCCTGTGTGCCCGAGCAATGCCCGCAACTGCTTCACAGTCTCGGGGGCCTCCATGTGGACGATGACCGCGACCTTGGCAGGATCAACGCAGACCCCTTGCTTACACACCACGTGGCCTAAGAGTGTGCCGAATGGAACTGCAAAAATACATTTCTTCAAGTTCAAGGAAATCTGTAGCTGGCGACACCGATCAAACATAATACGCAATAGCGAGGCGTGTTTCTTCAACAGACTGTAAACAGTCCAGTCGTCCATGTAGACCTCCAGGAACTTGTGAATGTACTCCCGGAAAGCAGCAATGACAATCCGGGAAAACACAGCCGGTGTGTTCTTCAGACCAAACGGCATAACGTGGTATGCGAATGATCCCCACTCAGTGGTGAATGTCGTCTTTGCTTTGTCTTCCTCGGCGATGCGCACCTGATGGTAGCCCGAGAACCCATCAGTGAAGGGGTAAGCTTCGTTCCCCGCGACATGATCTAGAACTTCATCGCTGAAAGGAGTGGGAAACGGGTCGTGGATGCAGGCATTGTTCAGGCTCCGGTAGTCTACACAGACCCGGATCTCCGCTTTGTCCTTCTTGTTCTGGATGACAATGGGACTCACCCATTCTGCTTCTTCTACCGGGAAAATAAGACCTGCAGCCAGCATTTTGTCAATCTCCATCTTGACCTTCTCTTTGATACGTGGATTCAGCCGGTAGGGTCGGTGCTTCACCGGTCTTGCTCCCGGTTTCAGCGCGAAGCGCATTTCGCCCAGATCCCCCTTGATCCCCTTCAGGTCCGCAACTGAGGACGGAAACAAATCTTCGTATTCCCGAAGGAGGCTGAAATTTTATTTTGTTGTCTCCTCGTCCCAGTAATCTCCCACCGTTGCGAGCTTAGGTTTCTCGTCCGTCCCAATGTTCAGTTTTTTTGTCTTTAGCGGCTGTAAATGGACTCCTTCAGTCGTCGGCTCTTCACTGATTCTCCGCTCACCCTCCTTTTTGTCAAAATAGAGATGCCTGAGGTCCTCCGAACTATCGTCCTCCGGATCCCCATCAATCCGGTGACAAACCAACTTGCGCCTAACCTCAGGTCGTGACACAGCCGGGCCCTCGTCGGGCTCGGGCTGGCGGAAAAAAAAGACCTCCTTGATTGCCTGTAGGGCCTGAGACTCCTGCGCCGTCTCCCCTTCGAACAAGAAGCTCAA
This sequence comes from Pinus albicaulis, assembly GCA_034641835.2. Taxonomy (NCBI): domain Eukaryota; kingdom Viridiplantae; phylum Streptophyta; class Pinopsida; order Pinales; family Pinaceae; genus Pinus; species Pinus albicaulis. The sequence goes on from CM076578.1 coordinate 1,038,180,270, forward strand.
AACGAACTTGTCCGCAACTTCCTGCCAAGAGCGGGTTTCCCGTTTCCGCTCTTCCTCCAGGTACCAGGCCTGGGGAATGGTGCCCAGGGAGTGGATAAACCTGTGGACCCACAGCTCCTCAGGGTACCGGGTGCTACGCCACTGTTCCTCACAGGCCCGCAAATGGTGTCTCGGGTCGGAAGTTCCATGATACCTAAGCGTACTGCAGGGTCCTTCATCCTCTTTGAAGCGTGCCCGCAAAGCATCTACCACGCACTCCCATCGCAACAGAGTGTTGCGGTGATTTTTCCACCACCGTGCCGACGTTGACTGCAAAGCCACATCCAAAAGTGGTATCTGGCTTTCAGCTGGGACCTGGTCTTCCACCTTGGCAATAAAAGTATTAACTGCTTGCATGTTCGACAATGTGGGATATCCGCGGATCTCAGTCCCTACCCACCGGACTTGGGCAATGGAGGCACATCTCCGCGTGGTAGTCTCATACCCCCCTTGCTGCCAGTCTTCCCAAGCGAGTTCGGATCCGAGCTCCGAGCTCTGCACACTCCGCCAACTGACGAAGCCAGTCGCGGTCGGGTTAATATAATCGTCCCGCTTTCCTGCAGTCGTCTGATAGAGATGGTCCATCATCTGAGCATCCTCCCGATTGTCCACTGTTTCCGTATATCGCGGGCCTTGATACGGGTCGAGAGGCTAGGTGACTCGTACCTCCCCATCTTCAAAGATCATCAGCTCCTTCTTAAGGTCGATGATGGCATAATTCTCAAAAGCCCAATCAATGCCGAGTAAGGCTGGATAAGGATCCTTGTCGCCCATGATATCAATAACCTCAAAATCGGTGTATGTCTTCACCCCCACAACGTCGACCTCGACTCCCTCGAGCCGGCCGATTGGCAAAATGCAGTACTGGTTCGCCATCCTGAGTTGGATTGATGAGTAGGCTAGCCGTGGCCTTTCAAGAGCCTCCCATGTCTTTCGTGGCACTATGTTGACGTCGGACCCCAAGTCCAACATGGTGTCGCTGATTTGGAACCCTGCGACCTGCGTGTTAAGCCGGAATTCTTTGCCTGTTCGTTGTTTGTTCCGCTTGACACGTTGCACGTATTGAGGGCCAGCGTTCGCTGGATCTCCAAGTTCTGTGCGCCCCTGCAGTGCTCCGTCCAAAGCATGCTTGAGCTGCTGCCGCAGCGCAGCGTTATCAACAATCCTGAGGAATAGCCGGAGCCAATCCTCGACCACAGTACCTGCGACGTTCTGCGCACCAGATTTCGGCAGCATGGGCTCCTCCAAACCTCCCTCGTTCCGCAACTGGGCGAAGGCCTCAACTGCCTCCTGGAAATACTTCTTCTGGACCTCGGGCCTGATCAACTTCTTCGGGGATGCCAGCCGAACCACTCGGGCTGGCTCCTTCTCGTGGGCATCCTCTCCAGTCTTCTTTCCGCCCCTCGTTACTATCGCGACGTTCTGCATGTCGGGGGTTGTGGCCCCTCGCGGCTCTGAGTTTATCAGATTCGCTCCCCTCTGCCTCGCCCGTTCTTCCCACTTATTGATGAGCTCCGGACAGTCTTCTATAGCATGGGCGTTGACCCGGCACTGGGAACACCAGGGTCATCGCGGAAAGGGACACTCTCGAGCCACATGACCCTCCTGGTCACAATTGTAGCATTTTACCGGACCACGTCCACCTGTGCGGCCTCCCCGCATGCCTCCGCCACCTCTTCCCCTTGGAGCCTCGTTCACCCAGTACGAGGGACGATCCAGTCGATCCGCAAGTGCGTCAAGCACCCTGCACTGCTCAGTGTTGTGAGTTGTTGACACACAAAATTCGCAATATACATTATTCGGGACCGTGGAGTACTTCTGTAATATCGGGCACATCCGAGGAGGATGCCCCATCGTCCAGAAAATCTCGCAGTACTCTGTGGTGGAGGACCCCGGTTGCGGTGGGAACCCCCCATAAGTCTGTTGCGGCTGGTAGACTCCCTGCGGGTTCATCGCCGCGCCACCCCCTGGTGGTGGACCCCCCTAGATTGCTACGACCGAGGGTCCTACTCCTGCGTCGCGCAACCGAGGACACTCAGTTGCGACGTGGCCTTCAACCAGGCAATGAGTATGTTGGGGTTCCCATGTTTTGGCAGATTTGGCAATACCAAAAGATGAGACAACATCAAACCACTTTGGGGCCCTAGGATCTAGCCCTCCTGGACCCGGAGAGGGATCTCTCCAAATAAAGCAAAGAATGATATATCTTTAAAGCTCAAAAATCAAATGTTAGGCTAGTTATGAAGCACAAAGGGGGTTTCAAAATGATTTGGTTGAAGGGTTGCTGGGTTGGTTAGGAGATCATAGACTGGGAAAGTGATGAGAGAAAAGAAACAAAGCAGCGGGATGTTTCGTTACAGATGATATGTTTGCATGACGTGCTGGTCTGTCCAGTCAGTGGAGCCGCAGAGAAAGAAATTATTCAACCTACTCAGCCAAGGCTTCCAAAGGGCAAGTCATCTACACTAAAGGACTTTTAGGCAGTAATTGGTGAACATTAAGAGGAAAGTGAAAGAAGGAGCAACGAAACCATCCGATTTCGTCTATAGATCAAGTCAGAGGTCATTTAACTCCAGACCTGCTTGGACATACTCAAAGGCAGCTCTCAAAGGTGGACAAAGGGGGAGCTTATAGATCAGACCAGAGGTCATTTAACTCCAGGCCTGCTTTAGCAACTCCAAGGAAAGAAACAGAGATAAGATTACAAAGAAACATCTAAGAGGCAAACCCCCAAGTTCATACATCAGTCAGCGGGCAATAACATCCGCTGCACTGGTTAAACCCCACGAATTTACTCTGAGATGCACACAAAGCAGAAAACATAAAGGTAGGGAGAGAAGACAGCATAGGGCACCTAGCAAGGGTGAATCCTATACCATTATTCTGATGCCTACCAGCAGAACATGAAACAGTATGAAAATGTGATGAACAGAGTAAAGAAACACATCACCAATAGTAATAGACCAGGATCCTGTGAAATGTGCTCTGATTAACAAATGCAAACCAGTCATGTACAATAAGCTCAATGGCTGTTACAGTCCAGATTTCTCCTCCCAGCCTATTACATACAAACTACTCTGCAACTCTCTCCCAAAACTGTTCTAACAGTCAAAATGGAACCTTCTAACAGCAATATCCCGGCAAGGCAACAACAACCCTTTTCAATTCGTTCTCAGGGATTTTTATACGAGGAGAGGAAACAACAGAGGTAGGATATACAATAAATGAATATCATTAAGACAGTCAGGCGGAAGTGTTCACGCCCATACTGCTTAATGGCGGAATGCAGCACTGTATGAACCCTGTAGACTGTTTGGAGGCTCTGTCAGGTCAGATTTTGCCCTCTGGTGTTTCGTGAAGTCCTTCGGATGTCTGGAGCTCTGTGCTAGCCATGCTGAAATAAATGAGCTGGATGGAAGTCTGCACGGCCCTCCATGCTTTTTTAATGCTGCTTGACAGTCCCCTGAGAAGTTCTGTCAATGCAATTTATTGCTTATGGGCTCGAGGAAGCATGGAGGCGCTGCAGGAAGGTGTACTTTTGGAGGAAAATGCGCTCTGCTGTTAGGTAGTGCAGTAATGGCTTCCTGGTGCACTCATTGGTCTTCAAACAGTGCCTTTCCTTTGGACTGCGGGGTTAACCTTAATTAAATCAGCAATAGTCATTAACCCCCTTTAAATCCTATTTCTGCTGCTTCGCTGGCTAACTGAAATGGCCTCTCTGTACTATCCGCACAATGAATAAACCTGTTAAGAACCTGGCAGTGGTGGCGGAGAAATACAATGGAGGCAGTGGAAAGGTGGCGGAAGAATGAAGAATCAATGGAAACAACGGAGAGGAGCGGAGAAACAGACTCATAATGTAAAACCCCAACGTTCAGCGTTTGGGCGAATTACTCAGGAAAACATCAAAAAACAACGAACGGATGCGTGGAGTGGGACCCAGCGGAGGCGGAGGGCGAATAAACGCGAACCGTTAGATCTGGGAGGAACGGACGACCACGATTCAATCGCATCATCGCAATCGGGGGTCAGAAGACACGGTTTGCGATTGCGATCGGAGAGGGGCTTGTGATTGAACGATGGCCGTTGATCTGATGGGAAGATCGACGGTGGAGAACACAATCGGAGGGAATCAGCGATGGAGCGATGACCGTTGGATCAGAAGGGAGATGGACGGCTGTGATGTAATCGGAGGATCTCAATCGGGGGGTGCGCGAAGAGTGTTGCGATTGCGATCGGAGGGGCGGGTGCGATTGAGCGCTGACCGTCGGATCGGCGGGGAGATCAACGGTGGGGAACACAATCGGAGGGGAAGGAGCGATTAAGCGCCGCCCGTTCTGACTTGTGACATATCAACGGTCACAAATGAATCTGAGGATCGCAACGGAGCACGGTGAAAGCACTTGCGATTGAGCGGAGGTCGTTGCGACAGCCGAGCAGCCGCTGGATCGCGGAACAAACGAACGGCCAGGATTGAATCGGGGCGTCAGGAGAAGGGCTTGCGATCGGCGATCGGGCGGGGGTTGCGATTGGCGGAGGACCGTTGGATCTGCCGAGGATGGAAGGTCAGGATCAAATCGGAAGGTTTCAATCGGGGGTGATAGCATGAATGCTGCGATTGCGATCGGGAGGGTGTTGCGATTAGCGGACAGCCGTCGATCTGGACCCAAGATCGACGGTGCGGAACAGGCCGGCCGATTTATCGTTTGAAAACATGTTGCATCGGGGTTTTTGCTATTACAAAGGGTTTTGCCCTCCCGCCGATGATTCCGATTGTGATAAGCGCCGGGACTTAAGCACTTGGTCCTGGCGCGGGGTCACATGTGGGGAAGTGGTTAAGGGGTTTGCGGTAAGGGGCTAAGCCCTATAATAAGGTCGGAAGAGGGTTATTTGGGCCCGTTTTAATGGATTTAAGGGGTTTAAAGGGGAACGATAGAGGGATAAAGGGGAGACAAGGCCAACAAAGGCTAGGGGGGGACTTTAAAGGGGATTTTGGGGGACTTTGAGGAGTAAATGGGGAAATAGAAGGGGAGAAAAGGGGGGATAAAAAGAGGTTAAATGAGGGAAAAATAAAGGGGGAAGGAGGTCTTTGGGCATTTCTTCGTCAACAGAGAGGCTTTAAAAGGGGAACCAGCAGAGGGGATTTGCTCAAAGGATAAAGGACACAAAGAGGCTTCAAGGAGACTGTGTTTTCAGAGGAAATGCATTCCTTGAAGACTCAACAACAATTTAGCCCCCTACTTGCTTGTCAAAAATTTCATAGGGGGGCTAACAGTGGCTCCACATGGGGATGGCTTCTTCTTGAAGGAGCCAAGAAACCAGAAGATTATCTCTTGGTGTAGGCCAGATGCCTGCTGCTTGAACCATCCATTTCTTTCCTTGATCAGCTGCCACCAACTGTGAAGACAACAAATCAGCAGCACAATTCTTCCAAACAACTGCCTACCCACACTATAGTCCTATAATTTTCTTCTTGGGTGCATTTGGACTTGCAGACCCTTTACATCATTAATCTTTCAAACAGGAAAAAATAAACCTACTCTACTTCTACCCTTATTACTCCATGAGACCAGATTAAACTGTTGGCCTCATATGCTTCTCTACCTACACTACTACCTGCTAGGATTAGACTGTCTAACAGGTTTCTTCTCTATATTCTAAGATAGAAATTTAAACAACTAATCTACCTGCTCATAGGCTGAGCTTTATTGAGCTTTTCCTACCTACCCTACCCTAACCGGAAATCTCTGATGCTTTAAGTGATACAATAATGCCAATGCAGCCAGTCTAATAACAGTGAAAAAGGATATGAGCACTGACTCCCTGTCAGAGATAACCACAGGGTGCTCTGCTCGTGGTTCTTCAAAACGGTGGTCACCATCAGTAGTGACCATTCCTGATGAATCTGGCCCGTGTTGAGGATCGATGCTGGAGTATTTGAGTAGATAAGGGCCTCCATGTATTCTGCCACAAGATCTATGAACACTTGATGTATGCTTTCTTCTTTTCGGCCTGCCATGATTGGTAGGCTGTCTACTTCCTGGGCAGCTCTGATCCTTGTATTATCCACTGCATCTTCAGGGTGGCTCTGGGAAACCGGATCTTCTTCTTCTTGTATTTCGAAGAGCAGTGGAATTTCTTCTCCTTTAGGGGGCGGGAGACTTTCCAAAAAGGCCCTCGGGTCTCTGAACTCGTATGATTTCTCTTGCGATCTCAAAAGTTCGAGCTCAGCTTCATATCTGTCAACCACCAAATCAAGAAACATCTTCTTAATCGCAGGTAGATGATTGAGCGCCGAGCCAATAGGGACAACCTTTGGAATGTCCTCCCATTCAATTTCTGCCAGTACACTCGCTACTCCACTCTGAAACTCTGCTATGAGGCTTGGATCTATTTCTGCACATTGTTCAGAGTACTCTATTAGCGAAGTGACTGGATCTTCGGCATGGATGATGTTGTACTGCGACATGGTCTCCCAGTGGAGTCTTATGTAAAACCACCAATAATCAGTGGCCAGCTGATTACCAGCGGAGTCTTTTAATCATTCAGGAATTGTGGAGTCGCCAGGTGGATGATTCACAACTTACTGTCCACCACAGTGGTTTACCAAATCAAAGCTGACTGATCATTCCCCAGCGGAGTCGCCATTATGTTGGGGTTCCCATGTTTTGGCAGATTTGGCAATACCAAAAGATGAGACAACATCAAACCACTTTGGGGCCCTAGGATCTAGCCCTCCTGGACCCGGAGAGGGATCTCTCCAAATAAAGCAAAGAATGATATATCTTTAAAGCTCAAAAATCAAATGTTAGGCTATTTATGAAGCACAAAGGGGGTTTCAAAATGATTTGGTTGAAGGGTTGCTGGGTTGGTTAGGAGATCATAGACTGGGAAAGTGATGAGAGAAAAGAAACAAAGCAGCAGGATGTTTCAGCAGAGATGATAGGCCAAGACAGTGCCATCCATTGGGCTATGGAGTCATGAGAGGAAATTACTTGCATCCACTAGCCAAGGCTTCCAAAGGGCAAGTCATCTACACTAAAGGATCTTTTAGGCAGATGGTGGGGTGGAACATTAAGGAGGAAAGTGAAAGAAGGAAAGCAACCGATTTCTGTCTATAGATCAAGTCAGAGGTCATTTAACTCCAAACCTGCTTGGACATACTCAAAGGCAGCTCTCAAAGGTGGACAAAGGGGGAGCTTATAGATCAGACCAGAGGTCATTTAACTCCAGGCCTGCTTTAGCAACTCCAAGGAAAGAAACATAGATAAGATTACAAAGAAACATCTAAGAGGCAAACCCACAAGTTCATACATCAGCCAGTGGGCAATAACATCCGCTGCACTGGTTAAACCCCACGAATTTACTCTGAGATGCACACAAAGCAGAAAACATAAAGGTAGGGAGAGCAGACAGCATAGGGCACCTAACAAGGGTGAATCCTATACCATTATTCTGATGCCTACCAGCAGAACATGAAACAGTACGAAAATGTGATGAACAGAGTAAAGAAACACATCACCAATAGTAATAGACCAGGATCCTGTGAAATGTGCTCTGATTAACAAATGCAAAACCAGTCATGTACAATAAGCTCAATGGCTGTTCCAGTCCAGACTTCTCCTCCCAGCCTATTACATACAAACTACTCTGCAACTCTCTCCCAAAACTGTTCTAACAGTCAAAATGGAACCTTCTAACAGCAATATCCCAGCAAGGCAACAACAACCTTTACAATTCGTTCTCAGGGATTTTTTATAGGAGGAGAGGAAGCAACAGAGGTAGGATATACAATAAATGAATCTCATTAAGACAGTGAGGCGGAAGTGTTCACGCCCATACTGCTTAATGGCAGAATGCAGCACTGTATGTACCTTGTAGACTGTTTGGAGGCTCTGTCAGGTCAGATTTTGACCTCTGGTGTTTCGTGAAATCCTTCGGATGTCTGGAGCTCTGTGCTAGCCGTGCTGAAATAAATGAGGCCGGATGGAAGTCTCCGCACGCCCCATGCTTTTTTAATGATGTCGTACGCTCCCCCGAGAAGTTCCTCGTCAATGCAATTCTATTGCTTATGGGCTCTCCGAGGAAGGCGTGAGGCGCCGCAGAAGGTGTACTTTTGAGGAAAATGCGCCGTCGTTAGGTAGTGCAGTAATGGCTTCCTGGTGCACTCATTGGTCTTCAAACAGTGCCTTTCCTTTGGACTGCGGGGTTAACCTTAATTAAATCAGCAATAGTCATTAACCCCCTTTAAATCCTATTTCTGCTGCTTCGCTGGCTAACTGAAATGGCCTCTCTGTACTATCCGCACAATGAATAAACCTGTTAAGAACCTGGCAGTGGTGGCGGAGAAATACAATGGAGGCAGTGGAAAGGTGGCGGAAGAATGAAGAATCAATGGAAACAACGGAGAGGAGCGGAGAAACAGACTCATAATGTAAAACCCCAACGTTCAGCGTTTGGGCGAATTACTCAGGAAAACATCAAAAAACAACGAACGGATGCGTGGAGTGGGACCCAGCGGAGGCGGAGGGCGAATAAACGCGAACCGTTAGATCTGGGAGGAACGGACGACCACGATTCAATCGCATCATCGCAATCGGGGGTCAGAAGACACGGTTTGCGATTGCGATCGGAGAGGGGCTTGCGATTGAACGCTGGTCGTTGATCTGATGGGAAGATCGACGGTGGAGAACACAATCGGAGGGAATCAGCGATGGAGCGATGACCGTTGGATCAGAAGGGAGATGGACGGCTGCGATGTAATCGGAGGATCTCAATCGGGGGGTGCGCGAAGAGTGTTGCGATTGCGATCGGAGGGGCGGGTGCGATTGAGCGCTGACCGTCGGATCGGCGGGGAGATCAACGGTGGGGAACACAATCGGAGGGGAAGGAGCGATTAAGCGCCAGCCGTCGGATCTTGTGACATATCAACGGTCACGAATGAATCGGAGGATCGCAATCGGAGCACGGGTGAAAGCACTTGCGATTGAGCGGAGGCTGTTGCGATTAAGCGATAGCCGCTGGATCGCGGAACAAACGAACGGCCAGGATTGAATCGGGGCGTCAGGAGAAGGGCTTGCGATCGGCGATCGGGCGGGGGTTGCGATTGGCGGAGGACCGTTGGATATGCCGAGGATGGACGGTCAGGATCAAATCGGAAGGTTTCAATCGGGGGTGATAGCATGAATGCTGCGATTGCGATCGGGAGGGTGTTGCGATTAGCGGACAGCCGTCGATCTGGACCCAAGATCGACGGTGCGGAACAGGCCGGCCGATTTATCGTTTGAAAACATGTCGCATCGGGGTTTTTGCTGTTACAAAGGGTTTTGCCCTCCCGCCGATGATTCCGATTGCGATAAGCGCCGGGACTTAAGAACTTGGTCCTGGCGCGAGGTCACATGTGGGGAAGTGGTTAAGGGGTTTGCGGTAAGGGGCTAAGCCCTATAATAAGGTCGGAAGAGGGTTATTTGGGCCCGTTTTAATGGATTTAAGGGGTTTAAAGGGGAACGATAGAGGGATAAAGGGGAGACAAGGCCAACAAAGGATAGGGGGGGACTTTAAAGGGGATTTTGGGGGAATTTGAGGAGTAAATGGGGGAATAGAAGGGGAGGAAAGGGGGGATAAAAAGAGGTTAAATGAGGGAAGAATAAAGGAGGAAGGAGGTCTTTGGGGCATTTATTAGTCAACAGAGAGGCCTTTAAAGGGGAACCAGCAGAGGGGATTTGCTCAAAGGATAAAGGACACAAAGAGGCTTCAAGGATGATGTGTTTTCGCAGGAAATGCATTCCTTGAGACTCAACAATTTAGCCCCCTACTGGGGCTGTCAAAAATTTCATAGGGGGGCTACCGCAGTACACCCGAAACATCCGGTCGCGCCGGTCTCACCGCCGAGCCCCCGTTTTCAAATAAGCCGGCGATCCAGCCCAAAGCAACCCTATCAAAGAAGGATCTTGTGGGGCCGCCCCCCGATATTCCTGGGGGTAGCCCGCCATGGCTTCAATCTTCATGGCCTGCTCCAAAGCGTCCTGCAGATTATCAATCTTCTCCTGAGTGAGAGGGGTTCATGTCAAGGGGAGCAGAGCCTTGATGAACCAGTCCCTCTGGTGGTTAGGATCGATCGGGTAACTAAGTTTCCCGATTGCGTCCTTGAATCGCCGCATCAACTCCCACGCGGTCTCACCTTCCTTCTTCTTAATTTCCCACAGCTCTGACAGGCCCTGCTGGTCTGTCTGGGGAAGCTTGAATTCGCGGACAAAATCCCGCTTCACGTCCGCAATTACAGGGTTAGGATGCGCCTCGGACAACTTGATAAACCATCGCAGAGCCCTCTCTCTGAGCGTGGTTTGGAATTCTATTAACTTCCCTGCATCTTGCGTCTGGCGAGCCCTCCAGATGGCTTCGCACAGATACCAGTGTTGTTATACGTCGTCATTGCCCCGGCCAGAAAACTCTGGATACCGGGTGAAAGATCCAGCCATGTGTACTTGCGGAGAATTGACCAGGATAAATCCTCCCGGTCCTGGTTGCGCAACAATTCCACTAGGAAAAATACCACTACTAGTAATGCTGCTGTTACCGGACGTTACTGACACTGATGCACTATTGTATGACCGACTCAATGCTTGTAACTGAATAAAAATATTGCTTAAAGGTTGATATAGTACCAGGGGAAGGTCGGGATCCTGGCCATGCAGAAGGTGAGAATTAGGGCTGCCTGGAGGGGTGGGTGCCGTCTGATCTTGAAACATCCGCTGCATCACGCCGTGCCATTCGTCATCGGAACTTTCTTCGGGCTGCTTCTTTCTGTTATCTTCGCTAGTCACGATCTCTCTTTCTCGCGTCGCTGGGCTCCCATGCACCCACTGCACTTCCACTACTGTCCCGTCTTCTTTCCGGGTATCCAAACCCATAACTCCCGTTCTCTGAGGCGCCTCCTTCTGATTTTTCCTCTCGATCTCTCTTCTCTTCAAATCTCGCATTACCCTTCTTCGCCACCTATCGGCGATCTGTGCCCGCCGATGTGCACGTAGCTCCCGCAACTTGCATGCAGCCTCAGCATCCATTCCCCACTCCCCACTCTCACAGTCTACACAGCATCGGTCCCCTCAACCCTTCCCCCAGTACGGGTGGTTTACGCTTCCATACTCATTTTGTGGAATTCAATCAACCCTTCGTCCACCATCAGGGCTTTGATCCACAGCGGAATCTCCTTCAACAGCTTCCCCCTCAGCCCTGAGTGGAAAACAGCCTCGGCCTTCGAGAAGGATTGGTAGCACTCAGCAGCAAACTCCACAGCGTATCCTTCCAACGTGGTCCTTACCCAAAAATCCATTACGCAGGTTAGTTCAGTATCTACCCGATGCAGTGCCGCCAGGTCTTCGTGCGTCCACCTGCGGTTTATCTTCCGCAAGCCTTCTTGGGGCAGCGTCGCTCGTAACCTCCGCAACCAATTGTAAAGGTCCGTAGGGAACCTTCCCCAGAAAATTTCGTACGTATCACTGGCTGCGTCGGAGAAAAGAACAAGCTCCTTGATCGCCGCCTCCTTTTTCTTGGTCAGCTCTGCTTGCTGAGCAATGAACTGGTCAAGATGATCATCCCACCATCGCTGTATCGCTCCTTCAAAAATCCTCGATACCATGATCTAGATCCCCTCAGAACATGCAGGTCCCGGCAACGGAACCATTTGTTGGCGAGAAGTCAGGTCTCGTGGACAAGACCCAGGTTCAAGAGTTGTGGCCAACAAAGGGGTCCGGTGTAGTCTAGGAACACGCCGGCATTTTCACCCTGCTCTGGGGAGCAGTGCGTCTCACTTGAGGCGTGCCGCAACCACATGCATAAGGGGATGAGATCAATGGCAAGGAACAAACCCGTAACTAAAGAAGGGCAGTGCATCCATTACATATACCGAGTTATATACGCAAGATCACTTAATAAGCATTAAGACATTCGCAAATAAAATTTTAAACCAGCATGAACACGTTACAAGCACATGAACATCTTATTGAGACAGCAACCTTCCATTGTATTAATCTCTTGGCCAAACATATGATTACACGACATTCTCACTGATAGCGCACAAATCTGTTACAGATGGGTTTCAGAATAGAAAGGTAGAATAGAGAAGATAAGAAACCATATGAAGAACATGCATGAATCCTCCGCAGCTGCTCTGTGCATCTTTTCCTGTCTCGAGCCTCGCAACCTCTTCAGCATCTATTCAACATTCAGCCTCCTCTTTTCAGCCGCGTGACTGTTATTTATTCACCCGCGCTCGCGACTATCGGTTCCTCTGTGGCTTTACTTCGGCTTCTCCTAGCTTCTCTCATGTTATCTGCGTGTTCCACTTCCTGTCTTCTGCTGTGTTTCCTTCATCTGCACTTGTCCCTGTTCTATCTCCAGCTATCGAGTGCTTCCGCGCCACCTTGGTAGCTCTGCGACTCCTTGTAGTTGCGGCGTGGTCGCGGTTGCCATGTGTATTTATTCCGCAACTCAAAAAGGGTCAAAGTTCAAAATTTCTTAGCCAAGACTTCAAAACTAAACAAAAACAAGGGCCCCAACAATCCCTGAGAGCAGGGTTGGCTATGAGTTTACTTGTTAATCTGAGCTTGTTATTTGGTCTAGTGTGAGGCCCTTGAATGTATGGGTTTGGAATGTATAAAGGCCTCTTTCTCCCATGTATGACTATGCTTGGCTGTCCTTCTTCAAACTCTGACTCACTACTATTCTCATCAAAAGATCAATATGAATGGATTATTGCTTTCTTTTTCCCTTTGGCTGAAGAAATAATAGATGGGTAAAGCTAAGCTATGGTATTTTCTTCTACTATAATAGTCTCTGAAACTTTTATTTTCCCCTTTTTGGGTGAGGAAAATACTTGTGAAAGTGTAGGCTCCTCTGGTCCTAAAGTGGCATTGTTTTCTTGAATATCCTGTCTAGCCTCTATAACAGGGCTTGGTGTCAAGGTTTCATGGCTGAATTCCATTGAAGGTCCCTCTTTCATGATGAGTTTTCTCTTGTGTTTACCCTTTGAAGAGGAAGTTTCCTCTTCCTTGCTCTTAGACATAGTGTTTTTGTCAGGCATGGTAGCTTTTTGTTTGATTTTTTTTCATGCTCTTGAATGAAAGAACCTCAAGGTCTAAGGCTCCTCAGATGATCTATTAGTGTAGACCCTCTTGGCTAGTTGCACTATAGGTATAGGAGTGATGATTGGTGTAGAAGTGGTGGTTTGAACTCTAACTTTCCTAGCTGATTTCCTAGGATGTCTGCTAGATGATATCGAAGATGGACCATCTTGTGAAGGAGTCAATGTAGGTGTAGGGCTTGATTTTTTCTCTTGGGTATTCAGTCTTCTAGGAATTCCTACCCTTCTCCTCAAGTTAATACTGCTAAACCCCTCAATATTTTAATCAAACCTCTGTGATAGAGGTTATGAAGAGAATAACCTGGGGTTTTTTGTATCTTTCGGGACATTGATAACAGATATATATGAAGGAAAAAAGGTAGATTCATAGGTTTAATGCCAGATATGTGAGCTAGAAACCTCATCTGGTATTTATGGACAATAGAAAACCTACCCTCATAGGTTATGTAATGTTGTACATTGGTAATGGCATGTTTCCACTCAGGTCTAAAATATGAAATATGAATAGTAGGGGTCCAACCAATATGTTCATGTCCGGGTTTTAAATATATATTCGAATCAGCTTTAAGTATATTTTTTTTATCCTTGTGCTAGGACTCACCTGTAGCTGATGTTTGGGTAGCCCTTGCAATGAAATTCTTTGTGATCCTGAAGGTCCGAGACCCCAACTTGACCTTTTTCTCCATCAAATGTCTCAAAAAATTCCAAAGCCACTGCCACATTTTCACCTGAAAAATTCTTTAGGAACTGATACCACCCTGTTGCTTTGAAATGGGGCTTAGCATGGTGGTCAACAAAACGGGCGTTAGCCAGCTCTGAATGGTTCACGTAACCACCCTTTCCCATATTGTTAATAGTTAACCTAACCACCAACGCAAAACTGTAAAATGAAGAACATCAACCCTCAACGAAGCCCTAACTACTGGCACTTGGTAACAATTTGTTTTGTTGGAAGATAAAAATGTTTTGTTGTAGCTATCACAAGAGTAAATAGAGATAGAGCTCTACAAGCCCTAAAACTCGGTGAGAGGGAATGACATGAAAACAAAATTGATTTAAATATGCTTCCAACTAATTTCACTAAACTCCATCACATTTTTTAATAATGTATACTCGTACTTCACTTTAATACATTTACCCTTTAATGAGTAGCAATAGATTTGAGTAGCCTTAGAAAATAAATAACCAACCTTTTTAATATATCTTCCAATGAGAAATAACCACATTTCAGGTGAGTAACACCTCTTGTTTTAGCAAACCTTCACTATTCAAAGAGCAATGTTTGTTTCATCTAAGTAATGTTTCTTTTGTCTCCTTGTACAAAGTTTGCACGTAATAACAACTTTTTTGAAAAATACATCTACTCCTGTGTTACTTGTAAAACCAGAACTTCTGAAGAAAATAGTTGCCTCTCTAGGAAAGTGTAGCTATTCCTGTGTTATTCCTAACATAATTGATGACTTTGAATTTTTTATCTTTAACCTTGGATAGAAAATTCATGGAGAATGAATAATACTTCTCAAGTTAAAACCCATGACCTTAACTATTGAAAGCAGTTAAATGATTTATAAAAAGAAAATGCACCCTAATGACTCTATGGCACAAACAAACAAGTGGACTCAAATTTATTTTGGATTTTGATTAGAAAATGATAAAAACTAATACATTTTAACCCTCCAGGGTTCTCCACCCTAGGTTTACGGGACAAGAGAGGGTCAAAGACATAACTTACAATGATGACTAGACTTTGATTTTTTTTTTTTAAAGTGTAGTGCTAACACCTCAGTTTCAATATCAAGCTCCTCAAAAGCAAGAAAAGGTTATGTGTTTTTTTTAATTGCATAAGTCTTGTTTTAAAAATCGGTTTTAAGTTATTATGCAGGAAAATACTCTCTCCAGACAGAGACAATCCCTCTATCCCTAGAGTGGGTCTAGTAACAACAAGGAACAATTAGAAACCTACTTTACTATATTGTAAATGCATGCAGATCATAAATAGATCACCTACCTCAATCTGATGTTAATTCCTATTTGAATCCTTTGGTCCCTTGCATTCCATGGTCAAATCTTCACCACTACTAGCGCTCAGTTACCTGCACAAGGGATCAAAAAGATAAAAAATGTGAAAGCATAACATATATAATGCATATACAACCTACTTAGTTGATCAAGGAAAACTAAGAATCCAATCACACATTAAGACAAGAATGGAAAGCACGAACCAATCATATTATATTAAAATAGAGAGGGGGAGTTACAACCTGCGCCTTGATGCCGCAGCTCTCCTTCAATGGGTACTAATCTAGGCAGGTCTCCAAAGCACTCTTTCAACTTGATGTGAGGGAAAAAGGGCTCAACTCTCGCTTGGTAACTATAGCAACAAAAAGTCTCTCTATTGTTCTTCTATATATGTTCTAACTAGCAGAGCTATGGGAAACTGTCCATTATATAGCAAAAGGAGGAGGGAGCATGGATCTACTTTAGGTCGCGAAATGGGTTATCCCTTTCGGTGGTTCCACTTTTATAGGAACAAAGAGCCCAAAAGGAGAATCTCGGCTCTATCCTCAAGAAAAAACAACCATCTCTCTGCCACAAAGCTTCCAGATCTCAAAGCTTCACTTCCATTTTTAAAAAACTTCCTAAAAGAGGATCGGCACGAGTATGAGCTTCATTCCAGTGATGATCGGCGCAACCCTAGACCAAAAAGTGGTCATCAGCGCGAGAAAGACATGGAGAGGGTACGCCACTCCAAATAATTAGGTTTTCAAGGATCTGCTTTAGGAACAGTAAAAAAAGAGTTTATTCATTGTGTTGAAAAGGACATGAAGGCATATTTTCATGATGGAAAACAGGCACAAGGGTCACTGTTAGGGGTCTCTAGGATCAGGGATGGGGAGTACAGGTAATGGGACAAATTTTTGTGTAACAGATGCCCCTTAAAGCATGAAGGCCGAACGAGAGTGAGGGATGAAATTCACAAATAAGTGCCAATACCAAGACATCGTCGTCAAAAAACCTATGCAAACAAGCACACATATACATAAATTGATATCTCTGAAATAATCACATGACATAAGGTATGGACGCAGCCATCCATAGAAGTAATCATGAAATAGGATCCGAGGTATGGACACAGCCATCCATAGAAGTAATCATGAAATAGGATCCGAGGTATGGACGCAACCATCCAAGTAAAGAGGATCATAAATATAGACACAAGGTATGGTCGCAGCCATCAGAATGAAGGAGTCATGTGCACAATCATGAATAATACATATCCCCTCACAGCCTGGGCTTTATCAGACAAAACCTAGGGTATTTCGCTCCATCATGAACCGATCAAGTGCAAATTCAAGCATGTGAATAAATGAGCTGAATTCGAACATGCAAGAAAATCGCCTAATTACTAGCCAGCGATGTAAACCGTTAACAGGTGCAAGAGAAACCACCAATAATGACAATGCATCTCAGGGTACCAATAGTACAATCCATGAGATGTAAATAAGGAGTTGTCGTCGAACACCCACGGAATCACCCGATCAAAGGCCAATGATGTAAGCCTATCGTTGGATGCGAACAACCTAGAATTAAGGCATGCAGGCTCTAAAGTACTGAAAAGGGAATCTATAGATCAAATTCTCATATAATGTGTTGAATTCAACGAGAAGTGATCCATTGAAGGAGAGCCATAATGTACCCCACATCATTGACGCAAGATGAAGGAAATAAGAGAATAGTGAGAGTGATCAAAGAACCAGAAAATGAATGAGACGCAGAAGGAACTTCTCTTGAACATGTCAGACACACAACTTCGGATTTGGCAGTATTTGACTCAAATGGAATCAGAGTTCATGCTAAACAAGAATGGTGATGGAATAAGAGGAAAAACAAATTTCCCAAACCCATGGAGGCAAAGTGACGAATGAAGGATATCCCCAACCCAACACAAAACAGAGGATGTGTCATGTTCAAGAGCAACATAATGCCAACACAACTAATTAATGCTTTCCATTTTCCCCCACCGTTTCTAGCGAGTACCCCAATTATTTTTTAATACAATCTTGAAGGGGATAGCATATGATTTTGTTATAATTTTTTCCTTCGAACAGATCCATCCTAGTAAATTTTATGAGCCGTAGAAAGGAGTAACTCGATGTCGTCATGATGACGGATCCAATGTCGTTAAATTTTAATGACCCCGAAAATGGTGAAACTCAACATGTTTTCATGTTTAGAGAGTTTGAAAAGAGGCGAAAAGAAAACTCCAAATGGTCCTTTTCGTAAATAGTCCCTCATACCCGAAAAGCTAGAAAACAAAGTGTGAGAGAACCTCTTAGTCACAATTGACTAAGGTATTCCTTTTTCGTAAATAATTTATCCTAGCCTGAAAAAGGGGTAAATGTATACTCGATACATGACGTTTTGTGCACTTTAACGAGCTCAAAACGACAAGAAATCGGTAATATTTTCATGTTTAGAGAGTCAGAAAATATCTGAAAGATGACTCCAAGGGTTACTTTTTCATTTGTTTCTAATCGAGTCTGAAAAAGTAGAAAACTAGAGCTCGTAAAAGTGTCTTCCATGAGGAAATTGAACTCGTCACTGCACAAGAACAAACCATAAACTGTTTTTGAGGTAGGGGCATTAAAATAGTATTAAAATAATAGGAAAAATCCTCAAATGTCATTGTGCACTTGGTTGAGAAATTTTTTTTACCCCAGTTTACCTCAAATCTTCAGGAGCATTGCAGGAGATCCGGGAGGTCAATCAATGAACCGCCTACTCTAGGTAAGGGGCGCTTCCCTTTCCTGCATTTTAATATTCATTTAAGTGTGTTTTAGGGCTTATTTTGATCTTGGGGAGAGGATTTAAAATTTTAAAATGTTGTATATCAGCGTGGGTATCCACTATCGGGACCGCACCGACCTGGCCTTTTTACAACGGGCAGGTCACCTACTCACATTTTTGTTTTTAAAACAACCGTGCTGACCGTAGAGCGAAAAAAAATGTGTAGAAAATCTCAAGAAAAATATTTTTAAACCAATTTTTTGATCCTAAACACTAACAAGGGTTTTGTTGGATGTTGTTGCAGGGAAGATAAGTCATCAATCATGGTGATTGAGTGGAAACAACGTGATCATGATGAAGTTGATCAAGAAGATATGCAAAACAGATCTTGCATGGATGCGATGAGGAACTGTGGATACTTCAAATTCTTTATGACCCCGGGCATAAGAGCCCAACCATATATTTTGTAGTATCTGGTCAGTATCTGGGACACAGATCGAGAGAGATTTATCCTTGGTTACCAAGAAGTAAAAATTGAAGTGGTAGACATCTATTTCATCACTGGCCTCTTGCATAGATGGGAAAGAGCACGGTTTTCCGGAGCCCGAACCATGGGCGAGAGTATGGACATGCTCATTGGGAGAGCATGCTCCGAGGCAACACAATCCTCAAGTGGCAAGATACCCATAAGCACAATAAATGACTTAGCACTCAAGGTAGTGCTATACACTATCACATGCATGGCTCGGGTGCAAGAAATGCATGAGGCCACTAAGGCTCAAATGCAAATGGTGGTGGATTGCATGGCATCCACCGTATTCAACTAGTGTGAGGTCGTAGTGGAAAACATGAAGAAATGACTCACGAAGTGAAAAAACAACAAATTGAAGTAGTTTGGGTACGAGTCTATTCTGACGACCTTCTTCTTAGAGCGAGTGCCTCTATTCCAGTACCAGAGGATAGAGATAGAGGCACTCTTACCATGAGAGCCACGATTGGCAAGGTGGGAAGCGTTGATGCCTCGCGGAGGAGGTGGGAAAAGGATGTCATTTAGACATGCCTTCTTCACATGGTTGAGGCATTAGCTGATCATGGTGGAAGACTGGCCATACTCCAAGATATATTTTCGAGGTGACCCTGATATGCCACTTCCAGTGGGTGAGCACTGGGACGACAGAGGTAAAAATATGTTTTTGTTATTTTTGCATGTTTTATATGATTTTATATATATATATATGAACTGATGTGAAGCTTTATGTCTCACAAATATTGGACAACAGAGGCCAGCGGGGATGTCCCCAATCACCAAGAGTGTGGCGAGAGATTTCGAGGGTGCACATTATGTGGAGGGAGCAGACCCTGAAGAGGAGATTGCGCGAAACTTGGATTCCTTGACCATCAGGATTCCAGAGTATACGTAAATGGGTGACATTCCCCATCAGTACCAGTGACATACTGTCAGGGTATCCGATCACATCCATCGACTGTTGACTCGAGTCATTCGAGCAGTAGCCTGTTATCGCAATCACCACACGGATTAGATTAGATTTTCCTTTTCTGCAGTTTTTTCGAGACCTGCGAGTCTTGCCATGTACCATAACATATATTATTTTTAGAGGGGGTTATGATGTACTTGTAAAAAATATTTTCAAACAAATATATATATATATATATATATATATCTGTGTGTGTGTGTGTGTGTGTGTTATTTTCCTGTTCGATGTTATGTTATGATGATTATACATTCCGAAAATTTCTATCTAGAACATGATTAGCCAATGCATCTGTTAATGTATTCATGTGTTGTGGAATGTGAGGATATGTGATGTAATAAAAATTTCTTTCTAACAAATGAAAATGCAGATACATTCTTAAGATTTGAGGGTGTCTGATGGAATATTTCTCGTTGAGTTGTATAACAACAAGCTGTGAATCCAGGTTAACAGCCAGTTCTCTAATGCTGAGAGAAATTGCTTCTGAAAGAAGCTCAATAACTGCACTGTATTCAACAATATTATTGGTTGTAAGACCTAAGCATATACCTTGCATATCTACTAACTCACCATTACGGTCATAGATAACCCAGGTCGCAGAAGATATATTCTGGGTACTGCAGCAGGAACCATCAGCGAAACCGACATAAGGAGCCAAAGACATCTGCAAATCAAGTAAAACAAGAAAAGCAGGAAAACCGCTTGCAAACGCTCACCAAACCAAAAATGTACAAAAATGAAAATCACACTAATGTAAAAGAGTAAATACATCAGAAAATCATGCATAATACCTCTTTAGATAAAGCCCATTTCAAGGTTTATCCAAAGGGTAACCTTCATAATCAATCAGCTCATAGGCCCCTTTCTACAAAACACGTTTTACGATATATGGCCCATGCCACATGGGTTCGAATTTTCCTGCCCCCAACTTTTCGTGTGCTTGGTCATAGAGAAGAACCAAGTCTCCTTCAGAGAAGGCATGTGGAGAAATTTTCTGATTGAAATGGTATTTGACCCGTTTCTTCTATGCTTCGGTAACCAAAGCAATGAAGGATCGAGTTTCATCAAGTCGTTCCAAGTACAAGAGAAATTCCTCTTCTAGCGAGGTATTCGGAAGTAATTTGACAGTTAACTTGAGCGAAGTGATTTCATATTCAATCGGCAAGGTTGCTTCGAGGCCATACACTAACTGAAATCGAGTGAATCCAATAGCGTTCTTGGCCGAGGTTCGGTATGCCCAGAGAGCTGAAAACAACATGAGATGCCAATTTGACTTGTGCAGCCAAATGGTGTGCTGAAGAATAGTAACTAAAACCTTATTTACTGCTTCAACTTGGCCATTGGCATGAGGGTAATGTGGAGTTGGGTTGTCATGACGCAAGCCCAACTGAGAAGTCAACTCAGCCATCATGTAGTGGCAAAAATGAGAGCCATAGTCAGTGGCAATGGCCTGAGGAATGCCGAATTGTGCAATAACATGATTGAATAGAAATTGAGCTGCAGTTTTACCATTGGTAGCATATGTAGGCATCGCCTTAGCCCATTTAGTGAAATATTCCATAGCGAC
Source organism: Pinus albicaulis (assembly GCA_034641835.2). NCBI lineage: Eukaryota > Viridiplantae > Streptophyta > Pinopsida > Pinales > Pinaceae > Pinus > Pinus albicaulis. Next base: position 1,038,201,298 of record CM076578.1, read on the forward strand.
AATCATATAAGCATGCCCCCCGACCGCATGAGGGTTACATGTCATGAATTCAATTCCCCATTTGGAAAACGGGTCGATGGTAAAAACTGGATGTAAAGGTGCAGGAGGGGCACGCATCTTGCACTGATAAATATGGCAAGCATAGCATTTGCGGATGGCAAGGATGTAGTCTTTAAAAATAGAAGGCCAAAAGTAACCAACACAAAGTATTTTTTGAGTTGTTGCATAGGCAGACATATAACCACCACATGCCCCAGACTGGCAGTCGTTGAGCACTCTCTCAGCTTCTTCGAAAGTCAGACAACGACGAAGAATCGAATCGACGCCGACTCGGTATAAAGTATCCCCAATGATATGATACGGTTGGGAATGATGTCGAATCTATCGACGATCAGACTTGTCCAACTCAGATCAGAAATTTTGGGTCTGGAGATACACGATGATATCACCATACCATGGATCGACAGTGCTGATGAGGAAGAGAGTCTTGTCTGGAATGTGGTCATCGAGATCATATGGAGCAAAGGTAGAGGGAAGGGAGCATATTAATTCAATGAAAACCAATGATTTCTTTGATTTGGCAACAGTGAATTCCAAATCAAACTCATGTAAACTGACAATCCATTTTTAATATTCCCCCCCCCCCCACCGACAACTGGTGGGTCAAGATATAATTCATAGGCTTGTAGTCGAAGATCACAGTAGTCGTGCGTAAAATAATATAATGCCAAAAGCGCTGAACAACATGTACCGCAACTAAAGCTTGTTTCTCAACATGGGCGTATCGAGTCTATGTATCCATAAGGTTACGACTGAGGTAATATATGACATGTTCAATACCATCGTCGTCGTCCTGAACAAGTACCATAGCTATGGTACCGAAGGAAACTGCTAAGTCTAAAAAATAGTCACGATGATAATTTAGGAGATGCAGTAAAGGAGCATTGATGAGAACCTTCTTTAAAGCATCGAAGGAGCGTTGAAAAACTTCATCCCACAAAAAAGGGATCCCTTGTTTCAGCAATCGTGTAAAACCCTTAGCAAGTTCCACGTAATTGGGAACGAAACGACGTAGGAAATTAGCTTTCCCCTGCAAACTCTACAATTTCGATAAAGAGGAGGGAGGGGGTAAATTTACAATAGCCTCGACTTTCAAGGGGTCGAGATGAATGCCTTCTTTAGAGATGACAAACCCAAGGATTCCGCCAGATTCCAAGCAGAAAACACACTTATGCAGATTCAAACGAATATTGTATTGTCGGCAACGTAGAAAAATACCTCGAAGGTGTGCGGGATGGTCACGACGCTTAGATGAATGAGCAAGGAGGTCTTCCAGATAAGGCTACACGATGTTTTTAATGTCATGAAAAAAATTGGACATCATGAGCTGGAAAGTAGCACCGACGTTCTTGACACCAAAAGGGAGCTTTTTGTAAGCAAAGGTTCCCCATGGGTAGATAAAGGTAGTCTTGTGCTGATCAGTGGGAAAGATTTTAATCTGGTTGTATCCACAAAAACCATCCATAAAGGAGAATATCTCACTCTCAGTGCATTAATCGATGATCTGGTCAATAAACAGAGTGGGATAGTTATCCTTCGGGCAGGCCCGATTAATATCTCGGTAATCAACACACACACGAATGGTACCCTATTTTTTATTGACATGGACAATATTGGACACCAAATCTGTCAATGGGATGGGATAAATGAATCCAGCCTAAAGAATTTTTTCAACTTCTCCCTTAATGGTGGCAGCCTTTCTAGGGTGCACAAGGTGAAGTCGTTGACGAACAGGCTTCGCGTCATGATAATTCGGTATTTCATGCACCATTATTCTCGGATCAATGCCAGGAATTTCTTCATAGGACCATGAAAAAACATCTCAAAATTATTGAAAGAGGCTAGTATAGAGATTGACCTCATCTGGAGAGAAAGTCAACCCAATATGAATATTCTCAACAATTCTTCATTTCGCAGAAATGTCGATAGGCATAGTCTTAGTAATACTGCCCAGGTTCCCTTCGGAAAATACCTCATGGGCCAACATCGAGGTCAGAAGCAAGTTGTGCAAAACATGGGGAGAGAGATATTCATGACACGACTAAGATACTCCATGACTTGGGAGAAATGACAAACAATGATGAATATCGTTCCAAGGGGTTTCATCGAGAGACACAATTTCAACGATACTCTCGTCGGATGGAAATGTCTCATTCAGGGGATCAGATGAATCGGAGGAACCGAGCCAAGGATATTGGGAGTACACATAAAAATGGATGCTAGAAGCAACATGTTTGGAATTATTAGCCGAAGCCGAGAGGATTTCACAATAATTGATCTCTACCGGGCTTAACGGCATCACATCACCAAACGAATCAACCTGATCAAGTGTAATATTCCAAATTAGGAAAGACAGTAATATTTAACACAAAACTGGAATGTACAACAAATATTAATGCAAACACATGAGCAAATCATAGATCCATTATATTTTGTATCAAAACAACAAAATATACAATGTGTTGAGGAACAAATCACTCAAACTAGGCAAACAAGCCTCCAATGCCCAAATACACTAGAATCCAAAATGATGCTGCTATAAAAAAACATCAGAGTACATGAAAATGCACTCCCATTGAGGGTTACTACAAATGGAAAATGGAAACAAGTGAATCTATTGATATGATACTCAAAAGGAGTTGAAAATGGAGAACTAGCCTCCCAAACACAATCCCAAGATAATCCGGAAGGGGTTTCTTGAAATACACAAGATGAAAAAAGTGCATACTACAACTCTATGGCCGAATCACACTATATCACTGGAGCTCTACTGAAATATGTATGAAATAACAAAGATATGGCTGTATATTCTCCTCCCTATCTTTCTAGGTGAAAGGTTTCTCCTTTCACTAGGAAACTAGCTCATAAACAGGGTTTCTCAACCCTCCACTACAACACCCTGCAAAATAACGTAGTTCCTCAAGGAGACTACGTTGTGGCTGAAGGTAGCTACTTGGCCCTATGCTGGATGGTGGAAATGAAGCTCATAATAGCTCTCCCGAGTGGGAACCCGAAGTCCCCCGAGGTAGAGTGTGGGATTCCCGCCTGGAAATGCCCTTGTACTAAACAGTACAGCAAACTCCACTAAAAACTGAAGCATGCTAGAAGTCATAAGACCCAAACATAAACAATATTCTGAATGCCTCTCATGGCTACCATCCCTTTACTTATATGCTTGGTGAGCTTCCTCACCCTTGGCCCCACTCATTTATGATGTTATTTCCATGCAAAGACTCCTCCTCCAAAACTGCATTGTCCCCACTAACTCCACTCTCTCCTATCGCAGCATTGTTGATTTGGTCAATATTGACCTAGTCTACATTCATTTCCCCCTTTCACACCAAAGGTTGCTTTATTTTGGCTAGATAAATTGATCCACATCCATACTAGAGGTGGATTATTCCTACTAAAGAGATTTAAGGGTCTCTTTGCCCCACTTATTCATCTAGGCTATGAATAGAAGCAATATATAATATTCCAACTAGCTAAAAGCTAATTGGGAATATTACAATCCTCCCCTCCTAAATGTTGCTTGTCCTCAAGAAATGGTAAAGAAGGATGTTGTAAAATCTTCTCTCATTCCCAAGTGGCATCCTCATCAGGTAGATTCCTCCATCAAATCATATACTCTCTAATCACCCTGTTTCGTAGATGCCTCTCCCAAGTATCCAAGATAGCCTCCGGTTGTAAAACCAAATGGCCCTCATCATCAATAGGTGGGAAATCCATGCTGGCAAGCACATGTTTTCCAATGGCCTTCTTGAGGCATGAGACATGAAAAATGTTATGGATATTACTTCCAATGGGAATCTCCAACTCATATGCTACTTCCCCGGCATGACAGATCACCCTGTATGGCCCATAGAACCGGGGCTTAATCTTTTCAGCCCCCTTCTCCTTTAGTGTAGACTATCTATATGGCTGAAGACGAAGATAGACCAAATCATCAACCTCAAACTACCTCTCTATCCGACCACGATCTGCAAATAACTTCTATTGGTTTTGTGTTGTAGCAATGTTGTCCTTGAGGGCCGAGAGTATATCCTGACTCTCTTGAATCCACTCCTTTTATCTAAGTGCCTTTCTTGACCCAAATATCGCATCAGCAAATGATAGAGCATCATACCCATAAATAGCTCGAAATGAGGTCATGCCAATGGACATGTGAAAGGTTGTGTTGTAGCAATACTCCCCCAAATGGAGCCAACGCAGCCATGTCCTTTGCTACCCCAAAACATAGTTTTGCAAGTAGACTTACAACCACTTGTTTACTATCTCTGTCTGTCCATCGGTTTGTGGGTGATAGTTGGTACTCGGTGTCAACTCAGTACCCACTAACCGAAAAATATCCTGCCAAAAGCCACCCATGAAGCGGCTATCCCGATCACTGACTATGGTCTTTGGAAGACCATGGAGTCTAAAGACATCTCTAAAGAAGAGCTCGGATACTTGTGAAGAAGTATATCATGCAGATATAGCAAATAAATGTGAATACTTTGTTAGTCGATCAACAACTACAAAGATACAATCCTTACCCTGAACTGTAGGTAGATTGGTGATGAAGTCCATGGAAATACTCTCCCATTTTCCATCTGGAATAGGGAGTGGCTGCAACAATCCTGCGAGATGGTTGTGCTCCCCTTTGTTCTGCTATCAAACTACACACTCCTTGATGTGTTGGAGCACATCCTCCTTGCGACCCTTCCATGAGAATCTCTCCCGAATAACCCGGTATGTCTTGGTGAATCCTTGATGCCCGAAAAGTGGTGAATCATGTGATGCCTGCAAAATATTCTTCTTGATTCTAGAATCTCTATCCAAGAAGACCCAGTCTCAGTTATAGATGACCTCATCCATCACTCTATACCTCTCATCAGTCACCTGTCCATCTAGGATCTCACATGCAAAGTGGTCTTTGGAATACTCCACTAGCAACTAGGCCTTACAATATGTATCCATGCTCATTAAGGATAGCGTTGCTGGCCTCCGAGATAGAGCATCTGCCAATACATTGCTCTTCCCCTTGACATATTCAATGTCAAATTCATAGGCTTGGATATTTCTCACCCATTTCTGTTGCCTCTCCTACAGCTGCTTCTGCTCAAAAGAACCAAAGACTATTGTGATCAGTCTTCACTCGGAATTTGTTACCCACCAAATATTTCCGGAACTTGGTTAAGGAATGCATGATAGCCAACATCTTCTTATCATATATCGGATACAATCTCTCATGTGACAGTAGCTTCCGACTCTCAAAAGCTATGGGGTGTCCCCCTTGCATCAACACTGCTCCAATTCCCTCTCCTGAAGCATCACATTCCAACACAAAGGGCTGGGTGAAATATGGTAGAACCAATACCGGGTAGCTACTCATCACCTCCTTGAGCCTATCAAAGGCTCTTTGTGTTGTGGTTGTCCAACTGAAAGCTCCCTTCTTAGTCAAATCTGTGAAGGGTGTTGCTAGTTGAGAGAACCCTTTAACAAAATTTCAGTAATAGGTGTAGATGCCTACAAACCCCCAAATTTCTGTGACATTCTTTGGCTCAGGCGAATCTCTAATAGCACGGATCTTCTCTTCATGAACTTTCACTCCATCTACTCCAAAGATGTGGTCCAAATAGAGAATCTCTGTGAGTCCAAACTCAGACTTGGAGAGCTTAGCATAGAATTGTTGCTCCTTACGAATGCATTAGGGAATTTTGAGGTCTAAAATGGGCATCCTAAGGAAATTATAAAATAATAGTGGAAATAATAAAATAAGGGATGATTACATCATCAAATTTTAGAGGCAAAAAAAAAAAACTACTTTTTCAACTAGTATTTGATCTCCCTAAGTGTTTACTCAAATTTCGAGCAAGAATACTCGTTGGATGAAAATTTTTATTTCCCATCCAAGCAGTACTCATGTTGCATACTTTTTATGGACTTTTCTACATGAAAAATGAGAAATACATGAAATACGTGATTGCAATCATGTTTTTTCATGTATTTCTCATTTTTTGTGTAGCAAGGTCCATCAAATGTATGCAACATGGGTACTCCTTGGATGAGGAATTAAATTTTGCATCCAACAAGTACTCCCACTCGAAATTTGAGTAAACCCTTAGGAAGATAAGTTGAAAATACGAGTTGAAAAAGTAGTTTTATTATTTTATTATTTTTTAATCTTTTTACTTTTTTCACTCCAAAAATGGTGATTCATCCCCCATGGTTGACATCATCATGTTGAATCCTATTGGTTCTCATAAAGTTTATTTTGGTTATACATTTTTCTTAGGAGGCCCATTTTAGACCTCAAAATTCCCTTAATGGTGTAATACTATCTCAATATGTTGTAGATGCCCCTCCCATGTGTGGTTGTAAATAAGAATGTCATCAAAGAAAACCAATACAAACTTCCTCAAGTGACCACGAAAAATTTGGTTCATGCAAGACTGGAATGTTGCTAGAGCATTGGTTAGCCCAAAAAGCATCACCAAGAACTCAAAATGGCCATAGTGGCATCGAAATGTTGTCTTGGGGATATCTTGGCCCCTCACTCTGATTTAATGATACCCTGATCTCAAATCAATATTAGAAAAATACTTGTATCCTCTTAGCTCATCCATCAATTCATCGATCCCGGGGATTGGATACCTGTTCTTCATCATCTTTTTGTTCAAGGCCCTATATTCAATGCACATCCTTAATGTGCCATCCTTTTTCTTCACCAAAAACACTGAAGAAGCAAAAGGATTGGGATGCCTATAGGGTGTGCTAATCACTGCTTAGATCCCCTGCTCCAACTCAATAGTGTGCTCAAACCCTTGGTCAGGGGGTATTCCTAGTGGAATATCTCCAAATACTGTAGAATAACAGTCCAAAATAGACTGTACATTCAGGTGTACTGGTGAATCCTTGCCCCTTGCTTCTGACATACACAGTCCTACTGCCCACTCTATGTCCCCTTTGTGCAAATTAGCCTCCATAATGTGTGCTAATACAATCTGGGGTGGATAGGTGTGTATGCCTTCAATTTTATGATGTTTACCATTCCCCCTCTCTATCCATTCCATCTCCAAGGTTTTCCAATCCATGGTAACCTTCCCTAAGGTGATTAACCATTGGACACCCAATATCACAATGGTGTCTGGAATATCAACCACAAAGAAGTGGTATGTCAATGTGTAGGTTCCCATAGTGATGGTTAATGCCGAAACATATTTGGCACACTGCATGGTTCTAGCTCCTGGAACCAAAACTGAGAAGCCCTCAAATTCGTCTATGTGAATGCCCCTCCTCTGAACCAACTGAGTATCAATAAAGTTATGGGTGGCCCCACTATCTATCAATACCGATACTCTTTGTCCCTAAATAGTGCCTCTAACTCTCAATGTTAGAAACTTGGGAACTCCTTGCAAAGTTTCAAGAGTCCCTCCCATTGGAGCAAATTCTCCCACCACACCTCCTGTTGGTGGTGCACCCTCTCCTGATGCTACAGCCTTGGTATCCTTCTTCTCATTAGAGAATATCTCAATGCAATGTGCCTTCACTGCAACACATTGGTGGCCTAGTACCCATGGCTCTCGACAAGTGAAACAAAGTTTCCTTCTCCTTAGATCTCCCAGACATCATCATCAAGAGATTTCTTCTCATGATTCTCCTTTGTTTGAGAGGAGAAATTCTGCTGAAAATCGGTTTTTACTTTGGGTAAAGCATGTTGTAGGTCTCTATCCTTCTCCATATCTTCTTGGAGTGTAGTTGTTCCAGTGGATTTCACCAACCTATGCAATGGTTCAACCAACCCATCAATGAACATGCACACTCTCCTAGCCACAGTCACGTCAGACACTGTTATGAATATAATTCATAACTAATAGAAGAAATAAATGTAAATAATAATCAAATGATGATAATCTTAAATAGTAGTTAGTTAAGTGAAAAGGCATGTCTAAAAGACATGCCTAGTCATGAAAGGCCACCTGCATAGGTATATAAGCAGGGCCCCATTGTAACACTTCTCATCACTTATACATTTTTATATTAATAAATTATTATTACAAATACCTCTTGTGTATTTTACAATTAAATTCAACAAGCCTACATTTTTGTTGCTTCAATGGTATCGAAGCCATGCTGCACAATATAGTCTCACGAGCCTATGAACGTAGTTTACGAGCCTATGAACATAGTTTACCGTAAAATGTGTCATTACGTGTAGATCCTGAAGAAATTGAGCAGATTAGAAAAAATCAAGAAAAGCTTGAGCAATTAGAAAAGTCATGTGCAGAAGCTACAATATGTTTTAAGAAAAGCTATGCAGAAATCCATAATAAGGAAGATGATATCGATAGTAAGGAAACAGAAAAACATGAAGTTGATATTGATAAGGATGAAGATGATGTAGATGAGGAAGATGTTGAAGAAGACATTGATGATGATGAAATAAGAACCCCTCAGGGAAACATGAATGAAACTAAAAATAAAAGAGGATATGTGTTAACTAAAGGTGAAGAAATTCCTTTCCAAGATGGAAAAATTTTTAGAAGCATTGATTGCGATACCCATGAGCCAATCTTCTAATATTAGGATGGGTGAAGCAGTCAAGAAGGAATCAATTGAACAAGAGATTGGAAATCATACTAATATAGATGACAAACCAGGGGAGTAGATGCTACATCCTTCTCCAATTCTTGGATCGTTGCAATCTCATATAATGCCATCATTTACTGTGATATCACAAATAATGACACCCCCAACTACAATGCACCAATTTGTATTGCCATTAATAGTAGTGACTACTCCCTAGTAGCTTGCTTTTGATGCTAGCCATGATTCTCAAAGGGATCCTTGCTGGATGGCCTCACAACATATGGATGTACCAGTTAATGTGTCTGTAGCCTCTACAAGTACAAAGGACACAAATAACATGACATTTATTTCATGGCATGGATTAGACTCATTTGCGAGTTCACAACCAATGGTTGAGAGTGAAGGATTGATAGCTCCATTAGATAGAGACCAAGCAAAATCTCCACAAAATAACATTCTTGGCTTTGATGGTCTTGTTTCCATTGAATCGACGATTGATACTGTAAAGCATACTATTGAGTCATTCTCAAAACCAATAACAAATACACATCCATTTTTGTTGAGCAACTCTGATAGCAGCGGAATGAGGGAATTTTTTCCACTCAAACCAAGAACTGATAAATTTGAACAAATGGTAACAAAAGTGTGTGTATTATAACCTGTGAGATTATATCCTGTAACATTAGTTACAACCATGTCCATAGGTCCACCTTCTGGGATTTTAGTAATGCCACCAATTTTCAATTTAACCCAGGAGCAGCAAGCTTCATTAAATAGAGCAACAATTGAGTGCATTGTTGAAGTCATTATTGGGTGTGAAATCCCTAGAAATGATGAAGATTATCAGGATAAGGGAAAAAAGGTTGCTTATATTCATTTTAAGAAATATTTCAGTGGAGTACGATTCAATAGTTTCCTTTATTTCTATGATAGATTACAGTTCAATTTTTATGGATTGACAGTCATGGGGATCATTGTATCCAAAATAAAAACTAATGTAAAAATTTGGGAAATAATCAACGAAATACGACTTGCTAGTGAAAATTTACAGAAATGTTCCTTTTATGTAGACTCTATTGAACAAATTGAGGACCCAAAATTTGTGGTACTGATAGAAAAAGTGATAGGCACAAACCCACAACATTCATAACTACGATTGGTTTTCTATGGCATTGGAAGGATGGATTTTAGCAAGGAGCCTGAGGCTGACAAGGATGAGACTGAGATTCACCTAGGATGTAACCGCATGCAATTATGTTTGGTGATTTTATTAACATAAAATTTTCCCTGGGTAAGTGATATCGTGGTGTATGATTTCAATCTGTCTGCGACAGATCGAGAAGCCATAAATGCCTTGGACTGCACCTGTCTCTCTTTAAATGAAAATCGCAGAAGGAAAGTGGACAGACCCATGATGTTCTTCGTGCCTCACTGTGATGCTTTCATGTATGGTAGGGTATTGGAGGAAAATTGGATGTTTGCCAATCTGGATAAAATTATCATATCAGGCAACAGTTTCAGGGAATCCCAAATGTATGAGAAGTATTTTCCTTATTATCGTGATGCTCATGCTCGGAAATTGAGAGCCATTTTGGACATCGGTCATATGCTCCATGAAACCTTTTTTTTGTCATCAATTGCGCCATTGACTTCCGGTAAACTCTGTTTACCCGTGCCCATTTCCGCTACCATGTTTTTGGTCAGCTCCGTCCATGCCCATGCCCATCCGCTTTTCACCATCCCGACAAGAAGATACTCTACCGCTATCATTCCGACAAGACACATTGTGTCATGATGGCCACAGATCTGTCTTTCAATTCAAAAAAAAAACAATGAAGAAAGAGATAAATGTACAGTTTGCTGGGAGATTTTTGGAGATGGCGAGAACGTGGTGCAATTTCCATGCTCCCACATACCCACCTTCACTGTGCCGATGATTTGTTTGAAAATACCAAACGTTGTACTATTTGTAGAGGAGAAAGGAGAATTATTCGATTACATAATAACCTATCATAACAGAAATCATTGTCAATTTCGGGGCACAGACACGATCGTATGAATCTGTATGATGACCCATGACTAGAGCATAAAATAAATAATACAATTTAACAAATAAAATTCACTTTATAAATTATTATAAATTCACCTTATTCCAATGTAAAGTAACCTTGTAATATATTTTTATAAAGTTACTTCAAGAGAAAAAAAAAAGATAATCAATATTCATAATATATATATATAAAGAAAAAAGAAAAGGGGTAAGTTGATAACCCTAAATTCAAGACAATATCACCTGCAAAATTATACAAGATGAGGTACTAGTGATGTCAAGTTATAGTTATATCTGATGAGGTGATAAGCACAAAATGAAGGAATTATTAGCAAATAAATCTTTGAGGACAAAGCTTTTTGAAGAAGGAGGCAATGTTATTAATATAATTCATAACTAATAGAAGAAATAAATGTAAATAATAATCAAATGATGATAATCTTAAATAGTAGTTAGTCAAGTGAAAAGGCATGTCTAAAAAAGACATGCCCAGTCATGAAAGGCCACCTGCATAGGTATATAAGCAGGGCCCCATTGTAACATTTCTCTTCACTTATACATTTTATATATTAATAAATTATTATTACAAATACCTCGTGTATTTTACAATCAAATTCAACAAGCCTACAGTTTTGTTGCTTTAGACACAATGACTGAAAGCTTTAGAAATTCATAGATATGTCTCTGGATCTCCTGTTTTCTTGAGCTTGGTTAGCTCAAAAAAATGTGCTTCTAGATTCCTGGGATCAAATCTCTCCACCAACCTCTGTGTGAAGTCTGCATAAGAAGTGACACTAGCATTCCCAAGTGTAGATAGGCCATGAAACCACCATTGATGTGATTCACCTTCTAGGTGCAGCGCTGCTATCTTGATGGCCTCTATTTTTGAAACTCTGTTTAGTTGGAAATAGGTATCAAAATTCTCTACCCAAGCCTTAGTTGTTCACTTGGGTGATCCATCATAAGAGGGAAAAAATAACCTGCCCATAGTACATTGTAGATCTTGGTTGTGCATGTACCCTCCACTTTTGTGGTGATTGTGGGTTCTTCTACCATCCTTGATCCGACAAAACTCCTTGAAGTTCAAATGCTCCTTGAACCTCTAAGATTGAGATTCATATTCTAAGAAATAATCACCAAGGGTTTCTTCTCTTAATGACTCTCCCACCTCACTTCCCAATGATAGGAATGTGGGCATAGTGGAGCTTTGTGAGGAAGGTTGTACTGCTGGTTGCTCACACCATAAATGTGAAGTGCCAAAACTTCTTCCATGATGAAACCCTCTAGGGGATTCTTTTTTCCTTTCTAATCTCATCTCCTTGATATCTTTAGCAATGTTCTGCATGGTCTGAAGAATAATTTTTGGGATCTCTCTTCCCTCCATTGCTATATATGTATTGCCCCACAATCTGAGCCAAGATTATGCTCTAATACCACTGTAATATTGCAAATTAGGAAAGACAGTAATATTGAACACAAAACTGGAATGTACAGAAAATATTAATGCAAACACATGAGCAAATCATAGATCCATTATATTATGTATCACAACAGCAAAATATACAATGTGTTGAGGAACAAATCACTCAAACTAGGCAAACAAACCTCCAATGCCCAAATACACTAGAATCCCAAATGATGTTGCTATACAGAAATGCCAGAGTACATGAAAACGCAGTCCTAGTGAGTGCTAATGAAACAAGAAAATGGAAACAAGTGGATCTACTGATATGATACTCAAAAGGAGTTGAAAATGGAGAACTAGTCTCCCAAACACAATCCCAAGATAACCCGGAAGGGGTTTCTTGAAATACACAAGATGCAAAAGATGCAGACTGCAACTCTGTGGCTGAATCATGTTGTGTCATTGGAGCTCTGCTGAAATATGTCTAAAATAACAAAAATATGGTTGTATCTTCTCCTACCTATCTTTCTAGGTGAAAGGCTGCTCCTTTCACTAGGAAACTAGCTCATAAACAGGGTTTCTCAACCCTCCACTGCAACACCATGCAAAATAACGCAGTTCCTCAAGGAGATTGTGCTATGGCTGAAGGTAGATGCTTCGCCCAATGTCGGATGGTGGAAATGAAGCTCAGAATAGCTCTCCTGAGTGGGCACTCAAAGCCCCCCGAGGTAGAGTGTGGGATTCCCACCTAGAAATTCCCTTGTACTAAACAGTATAGCAAACTCTACTAAACAGTTGAAGCATGCAAGAAGTCATAAGACCCAAACATGAAAAATATTTTGAATGCCTCTCATGGCTTCCATCCCTTTCCTTATATGCTTGGTGAGCTTCCTCACCCTTGGCCCCACTCATTTATGATGCTACTTCCATGCAAAGACTCCTCCTCCAAAATTGCGTTGTCCCCACTAACTCCACTCTCTCCTATGGAAGCATTGTTGATTTGGTCAATCTTGACCCAGTCTACATGCATTTCCCCCTTTCACACCAAAGGTTGCTTCATTTTGGCTAGCTAAAAGGATCCACATCCATACTAGAGGTGGTTTATTCCTACTAAAGAGATTTAAGGGTCTCTTTACCCCACTTATTCATCTAGGCTATGAATTGAAGCAACATATAATATTCCAACTAGCTAAAATCTAATTGGGAATATTACATCAGGTGAAGGGATGATCCAAGGATCAGAAGAAGTGGAGATCATGTTAACCTGAGAAGTGTTTGGTGGGGGAAGAGAAAATAGACCCATAAGGGAAAAATCTTTGAAAATCCTTACCCCAACACTTTCATATGGTGTGGTGGTATGGTCTACATACGGAACAGTGCCTTCAGAAGAAGTGGAAGAAAAAAAGGACAACTAATCAACATTGATAATCTTTTCTTCATGTGGGAAACGGAGAACATGAAAGAGAGTGGACGACACGCAAAGCATAGCATGATTCCAAGTGCAACCAAGGAGAAGATTATAATTGAGCTTGGAATAAACAAATTCAACCTCAACGTTGATCGTTTTTGCTTCCAACGTGATAGGAAAACTAGGAAGGATACCAAAAGGATGAGAATCTCTCCCGTCGAAGGCCTCCAAGGTATTCGGAGACTAATTGAGGGTTGGAGAACCAATGGCTTTCCAACATGAAATAGACATAATGCATGTAGATGCACCTTCGTCCATGACCACCTGATGGATATTATTACCATTAATACCAACTTGGATAATTAAAGCAAGTTGATGAGGGATACGTGGGACGAAACTCTCTAGATCAAAAGTAATAAGGATTGAATCGGCAGGATCAACTCCTCTGATGGCGGATAACAATGCCTTCCGTTGTGACGAACAGCTTTGAAGCACCTCTAGTGCGGACATAGAAGATGGCGCCTGAGCCAAATCTTCAACAATATTATAATGCTAAGCAGCACAGGAATTCAGATTATAGGAGGACTTGCGGAGCACACCTTTAGAATGTGGTCATACCACGGGATCAGAACTAGGCCTTTCAATATGAAGAGTGTCGGAAGCGGACGGGGGAGAAGGAGTAGGAGCATTTTAAATTTCTTTCCCTGCCACTGCACGCAGTTCCGCATAATCTTTCGATCTGGTAGCGATAGATATGGGTGTATTACCATTCATCATGAAAAATTTAGAACCAAAAGGGGTGGAAGACTGGGGTTGTTCAACCATTTGAGTCTACTATGATGGAAACGGTTCCTTAAGAACAATCAAAGTTCCTTGGGTGCCTTTTATAAATCGACTCACTTTGGCCCGTCGTGGACAGTCCTTGGTGTAATGCTCATCATCACATATCAGGCAAGGATACTTCGATTTACGTTTAGCTCCATCATCAGTGCGAGGTTTGGAGGAATCTTGTTTTGGGGCATCAGATTTAGATTTTCCTTTTCCCTTCTTCTTTCCTTTAGAGGATTTGTCAGTCACATAAGACTGAATGACGTTAACCTCTAATTTTTTTCTGGGATTCAAAGGATTCTGAGGAACAAAATCAGAGAAAGAAGATGATTTCTGCTTAGAAGTAGAATAAGACTTCCATGAAGTCTGGGAAACAGAACCAATGACGCCATCTACTAGTGGTGTCACTAGTGTTTTTGAGGCTGAAGACTGAGAATTCGAGTGCGGGGCATCAGGAAATATATCATATAATGTGTCATACTGAGAGTAAACCAGATCGAGATAATGGGCATGATCTATGGCTTTCTCTTCTATGTAGTTGCCCCCATAGCGATATCCTTAGCGATCTGATTGACGAATAATTTGGTAAACCATTCTACCAACAGTTGATTAGGAATGTCAAATTTGATCAAATGGTGATGCCTTCTCCATTCATTGATAATAAGAGATATGTGTAGTGGTATTTTTCTTTAAGGATGTCAGGAGGTGGGTTCCTGTTTCATAACGAACATGCAATTGAAAATGCGTGAGAAAGGCCATGGCTAGGGAATTGAAATCCTGAAAAGACCCTTGTTGGATTTCAATGTACCACTTTGCAGCGGCACCAGTAAACGTTCTTTGAAAGAGACGTAAACAGATGGAATCGTCGACCCAGGAATTGGAGGAGCACCAAAGATGTTATGTCATAGCATGTGCCTGGGGATCTTCCCTAGATTTTCCTTCAAACTTGGGGCACTCGCTCAGAATTTTGGTTGGAACTGGGAACCAATACATATTATGAAGAAGTGGATCGTTGGTCAATCTTGACACATTAGGAAGTTCCAACATCGAGATAAATGGCAATTGTGGATTGAAAGGCATGGTGTTTGGTCTTTGATACATGCCCATTTGTGGATTCCAACTGGGTTGGGAGAAATTCTGCCCCCAAGGTGCTGCCTTGAAGGGTTTTTCCCATAAGGATTGAAACCTTGGTATTTTCCATAAGGGTTGAAGCCTTGTGGATTCTGACCTGTCCCGGTTGCTGACCCAAAAACGGATTCTGACCTGCAGCAGACCACTAAGTTCCAGGTTAACCATAGTTCCCATCATATGGATTTTGCGGTTGCCGGTAGGTTTGGTATGGATTTCCCTGGGGTTTTCCCTAGGGTTGTTGGATCATATCCTGAGGTTTTTGAGGTTAACCAGGTTGTGCTTGAGGACCAGATTGTACCTGAGGACCAAGTTGTGCTTGAGGACTAGGTTGTGCCTAAGGACCAAGTTGTGCCTGAGGACTAGGTTGTGCTGAAGGACCAGGTTGTACCGAAGGGCCAGGTTGTAGCTGAGGGCTAGGTTGTACCTGAGGACCAAGTTATACCTGAGGGCCAGGTTGTACTTTAGAAATTAGCTGAAAAAAGACCAGATTCGATTGAATGGAGGGTTGTCCTTGCTGGACAAAAGGATGGCCCTACTAAAATTGGGGTTGGCCTGGTTGACCAGAAGGTTGCCCATGATGAAAATATGAAAATTTGCCTTAATGGACAAAGGGTTGATTAAGTTGTACTTAAGGCACTGCCTGTTGTATGAAAGGTTACCCTTGTGGTCCATAAGGTCAATTTTGACCATAGTTAAAACCCTGTTGATAGACACAACCCCCTAGCTGGGTGCCAGGTTGCCTTTGAAATCCTTGGGATTTACTGGCTGAGTTTGAAACCATTGGGAACCATATGGGATATAATGTTGTTGGTTAAGACTCTACAAAAATTTCTAATATTGATCATATTCTGGCCCTGTTGGGCTGGACAATCTGACAAGGATAGGAATGCTGCCAGTGGATTGAGAGGAATTCGGAATATAAGCCAAAGATCCCCTTGTAGATGGTCCAACGGTAGGTTGGGAGACATTTGACAGGGTGGGACCTCCTCCAGAAACTAAAGTCGATGGGATTGACACTAGAATACTGATAGGAGGTAATGAAACACCTACGAAAACAGTTATCTTTTCGAAAGTAGGAGTGACTATAGTTCGAGCAGGCATAGAAACGGTCACGTTGGAAACACTCGGACCAGGAGAAGATACTCCAGTATTCTGCCAAATGGTATTGTAATAAAAAGGTGTCCCACTTGACATATTCGAGATCAGGTGTCCCAACAAGGTGTAATTCTGCAGAATGTACGACTGGGAGGAAGGCCGAGTTGTCACATAAGTAAAAACCCTCGGGAGAGAATTGATGTCCCTCATATGTAGTCTCATCTACACCATTGATTGTGCTTGAAACCTCCACGGGGTATGAAACTTCTCCTTCATAAGCCATCAATAATAATTGACGGGCAGTGCTTCTATATGGACGAGGTGAATTCACAAACGGTACACCAGGTGTATCGTATAGACTATAGGGTTGTTGAGGGGAGATTTCAATCCGATCAAATAATGGATTTGGAGGGTAGGCATTGTAGCCAACTATCACATCAGGTGGAGATCGAGAGGTGAGAGGTTGAATACCTAGAACGAGAGCGAACTCATCAGTTTGAGTCGCAGCCGAAGGTGGAGAATCAAAAGCGACAGGTGATAATGTCCCTTCGGAAGGAATGGATGGAGAGGAAACTGAACTTGGTGGTTCAGCCACAATGATATTATCTCAAAATGAAAGAGAGGGGAAAGATTATTAATTCAAGGCTTTAAACAATATATTTATAAGGAGTTACTCATGATGAGACCTAGAAATATTCTAACCGGTAAGTCATGTGATCGTGGGCACTTAATTTTAGAAAAACGAAATAAATCAAAAAGGGGTGAGCTAGGCAAAAGGATTACCAGGTAGCTGTGAACTGCAATATACACCTTGGTGATCAAATGAAAGAGAAATGACCAAGGACTTAATGCATGGAAGCTAATCTCCCTAAATTTTGTGTTCATTGTAACACATCTACAAGGTGACTGACTGAGTTACCTATGGCAAGTTTGCAGCCTAGTGGTGTCTCCCAAAATATACGTGATGGTACGTGGGAGTCCAAATATGTAGTAGTGATGTTTGATGCGTAACTGTTTGATGAGAGCGTCCCAAAATATACTTTTCACACATCAATATACTTCCATATGCAGGACGGGATATCACCCCCGGGTTGTAATGCAGACTGTTAGCGACAGCTCCTACGCTTAACGACGTTGGAACACATCTCTAGCCTAGACCTCTAAATGTGATTCATTGAGTTCCAAATGCTCCTTAGATTGATTGAATAAATTTTTATGGTTGATCTTGAATTATGTCTCGGTTTCAAAGCCCTACCGATGTCATATGTACCCCTAAAATGCAGTTAAATGAGAAAATAACCATTAATTTCAATGAATCCTATGTTAATGAAGGAGAGATAAATTCACACAATCAACGTAGAAACAAAAGAAATGCATAAAATGACATTCACTTTTCTCTTCAAGTGCAAAATTTTAAAGCGAAACAAATTTTTTACAAGTTTCTTCCTTTCACTACATGCACTAAGAAGCAAATCGAAATGAACTCTTCATTTTCTAAAGTGAAATGAAACAAAATTATTTTTTTATTTTCCTTATAAGCACAATTCGAAATGTAGAATGCAAATTAATCAACAACGCTTTGAGTACTAATGAGATCTCTCAAACATGCATAAAAGAGGAAAATATTTCGAAAATCAAAGAGAGACGTGAACCATTTTATTCAAAACAAAGCACTCTTCATTCACACACTGATTAATCACTCAAATAAAACAAACTTCAGTTGAAACACAAGAAATTTTAATCTATGCGTGACGACAAATAGAAACTCAAGTGCATTCATAATTGACACTTGAAAAAATATTATTCATGAGAATCGACCGAAAGATGAAAACCAATCAAACACTAAGCCTCAAAGGTATGACAAGACTTGATTCAATGAGAATTCTGGAGGTCAGCAAAGCAAGCAACCACTCAGATGGCCTGAGGACACCTAGAAACCCTAGGAAGACAAGGATGCAACCATCTTTGCAAAAGAGACAACCAAAGGTGTGAAACTTGAACCAGAAATGTCACTGAACAGAGAAGGAACAGAGCTATTTAAACAAGAAAAAACATTCAGAAGGATAAGACTCACTAGCAGATAAAAGGAAGGAAAACCTAAAAATTCATACACAAGAATCGACGTGACTGTTTAGGCCGCAACCTGCGTTGGAAAGGAAAAATCGTGACTGTGTAAAATGCATAACGCGTTGATCAGCGTGACTGTCAGAGCAATACCAGCGCTGATCAAGGAAAATATTGAAAAATAGAAGGGTTTTCCAAACTGACACCAAGCTTATCACTTAAACGGAGAGATAAAGGTATGTAAGCAATTACAGGAGCTACAGAGACAATGAGATGGACCCTTGATGAAAATCGAAGACAAGACAAGAAATCAAAAAATCGAAAATAGGAGACTGAAAGGCTAGCACTCCCCAGTGGAGTCACCAATTCGTATGCAGGAAAATCCTCTCTGCAGATAGAGACTATTCCTCTAGCCCTAGAGTGGGTCTAGTAACAACAAGGAACAATTAGAAACCTACTTTCCTAGATTATAAATGCATGCATGTCGTGAATAGATCACATACCTCAATTTGATGCTAATTCTCATTTGAATCCTTTGTTCCTTCACGTTCCGTGGTCAAATCTTCGCCACTATCGGCACTCGGTTACCTGCACAAGGGATCAAAATGACAACAAACATGAAATCATAACATATATAATTCATATACAACCTACTTAGTTGATCAAGGAAAAATAAGAATCCAATCACACATTAAGAAAAGAATGGAAAACACGAGCCAATCATATTATATCAAAATAAATAGGGGGAGTTACAACCTGTGCCTTGATGTTGCAGCTCTCCTTCGACGAGTCCTGATCCAGGCACGTCTCCAAAGTGCACTTTCAACGTGATGTGAGGGAAAAAGGTATCAACTTTCACTCGGTATCTATAGCAACAAAAAGTCTCT
This sequence comes from Pinus albicaulis, assembly GCA_034641835.2. Taxonomy (NCBI): domain Eukaryota; kingdom Viridiplantae; phylum Streptophyta; class Pinopsida; order Pinales; family Pinaceae; genus Pinus; species Pinus albicaulis. Next base: position 1,038,220,797 of record CM076578.1, read on the forward strand.
ATGTTGTTCTTCTATCTCTGTTCTAACTAGCAGAGCTATGGGAGATTGTCCATTATATAGCAAAAGGAGGAGGGATCATGGATCTACTTTAGGTGGGGAAATGGGTTGTCCCTTTGGGTGGTTCCACTTTTGTAGGAAAAAAGAGCCCAAAGGGAGAAGCTCGGCTCTATCCTCAGGAACAAACAACCAACTCTCCACCATGAAACTCCAGATCTCAAAGCTTCACTTCCATTTTTTTTAAATTCCCAGAAGAATATCTACATGAGTATGAGCTTCATTCCAGCATTGATCGACGCAATCCTAGACCAAAAAGAGGTCATCGACGTGACCAAGACACTGAGAGGGCGTGCCACTCCAGATAATTAGGTTTTCAAGGATCTGCTTTAGGAATGGTCAACATAGAGTTTATTCATTGTGATGAAAATGACATGAAGGCATATTTTCATGATGGAAAACAGGGACAGGGGTCACTGTTAGGGGTCTATAGGATCAGGGGTGGGGAGTATAGGTACAGGGACGAATTTTTGTGTAACAAAAGTGATTCCAAGGGCATATTGAAGAATACTTACCAGTATTGGGTTCTAAAATGACCTCTAAAAATAATTCAACACCTATTAATCCCTTAGAAGGCTCTACTATGACTCATGAAGAGGAAGAAGTGCAACATGATATATCAAAATTACAAGACCAAGTGCACAAATTTTTCTCTTGCAAAGAGTAACAAAATATGAAATGGAAACTAAGATGGATGGCTTGAAGAAAGGAATGGAAGCTAAGATGGATGGTTTGAAGAATGGCATGGAAGCTAAGATGGATGGCATGGAAGATAAGAATGGTGAAAAAATGAAAGGCAACATGGAAGACATGAATAATGATCTAAAATCATACATGGAAGGTTTGAAGGAAGGTTTGACAAAGTCGATACAAGAAATTATTCCTAATGGTGAAAATGTAGTAGAGGAAACTCATGATGAGAACAAAATAAATGTTAATCATGATTTCATAAACTCTAATGTTGGATTGAAGACCCACCATATTCCAAAGATCGATATGAGGAAGTTTTATGGAAAGGAACTCGTAACATGGATACTACAGATGAAGCAATATTTTGATCTCCATAATAATTGCAAAACACACAAAAGGTACACATTGCAACTTTATATTTAGAACAAAATACATTTTTATGATATCGATGGTTTTTCTCTCGTAAAAAAATTGTCGCTTGGTCAATTTTTACGAAGGAAATGATAGCACATTATGAGGATACAAATATCAACACCTTCTTTAGCCAATTGATAAGTCTCAAACAAAAGGTTCAATGGTGGATCACATTGAGGACTTCCAAAAATTCAATATAAGGGTAATTGATATTCCAGAGGAACACATGATTGATGTCTTCATAGGAACTTTAAAGGATAACATCCAACATGAGGTTCGCCTTTGGGAACCTGATTCATTAGAGAAGGCATTCATGTTGGCAAGAAAAATTGAAAGTAAAATTATGGTGACAAGGAAGCCTATCACTCACATCTATAAATATGGAAGTGTTGTTACTCCTATACTTCCACAACTTACAAGGTTAACACCGCAAAAATTGGAAGAAAAAGGAGAAAAAGGGCTTTGTTATAGTTGTGATAGAAAATACACTAAAGGTCATAAGTGTGCTGAGAAGAAATTATTTTACATGTAGAAATTTCCTCTTTTCCCACCCCGGTTTCAGTATCACTTATTTCTCCTATTAGTTAAATGCCCTTTCCCATTTCCTTACATTCACCAATCAGAAAAAATAATTTTTATTTGTTGAAACAGAAATTTCTTTGCTGAAACACAAATCACTTTGCTGAAACACAAATTCTGGAAAACTTTACAGAATGCTGAAACTGCAGAAATAAAACAAAACACACAGCAAGCTGAAACAGTCATTCAACACATTTGAACACTGAGATTTTTGGTCAAGGTGACCCTGGAAAAAACCCCCTACAACTCTTGGGGAAAACCAGTTTGAGAGCTCCTTCTTATTTCTGAAAAATGCTTTTACAGAGAGGCAGAAATTACAGCAAAAATTTCAGCAACTAAACAACAGTACTTATCTCGATTTCCGTGCATTCACTCTGCCTTGGAAAACGTGCAAAACAGGAAAAACCCAAAACAGAAATTTTACAGCATTAAATGCTGAATTAGCTTCTCGATTTTTGTGCCCAATTGTACGGCCGTACTGCTGTACGGACTGTACGGAAAACCCAGCTGCTGCTTCTCCTCAAAATCTGCGCTCCTTTGCCTCGAAATCTGTGCCGAAACTGACTGTACGGCTGCTGTACGGATTTCCAGAAATCTGTACCACCAAGCAGCAGTCTCTCTCCTCGATTTCTGTGCCCAAAATCTGCCCAGAATTAAATGCTGAAGCTGCTGTACGGTTCTCCTTGAAAACTGTGCCTCTCTCCCTCGAAAAATGTGCCCAACAATTGCTGTACGGATTTCTGCCTTGGAATCCGTGCCTCCTTGCTGCTGTACGGACTTTGCTGAAGTTTCTATCAGCTGCTCTCTTTCTCCTCTCTGCTCAGAAATCTCCCTTGCTCTCCTTCTCCTGCTCTCTCAATCTGCTCATGAAAGAATGAATGACCTTTTCCTCCTTTTCCTCCTTTAACCTAACCCTAAGTGACTTTTTGGGAATCCCTAAATCCAATGGCTGAGATAGATTGAGATCTAGGGCTGAGATTAAATGCTCATTTAAATCTCACTTTCTATTTTTTAATTCACCCCACTTAATAAAGACCCACTTAGTCATTTATTTCCAAAGTCACTTTTCCTTTCTAATTTTACATTGACTTTATTAAAGTCACTTTAAAATTAGACTTTAGTAACTTTATCACTTAAAGTCACTTTTAAATTAGATTTGACTTTATAACTTTATAAAGTCACTTTAGGCCGTACTGCTGTACGAACTGTACGGAAAACCCAAATGCCGCTTCCCTCAAAATCTGCGCCCTGTTTCGAAATTCGTGCCAAACTAATCGTACGGCCGCTGCATTTACTTCAAATTGCACCACCATGCCAGGTCTTGCCATGATTTCGTGCCTGCACTACCGCCGACATTGCCGTGAACGAGATCCTGAAAATCAGGCTCTCTGACCAAATTTGTGCCCAACACTTGCCGTACGGATTTCTGCTTGGAATCCGTGCCTTGTCAGGGGCCAGACTGACTGTCAAGTTTCTATCAAATGTCTCTTTTCTCCTTCTCTCGCTCAAATCTCCCCGTTTCTCTTCGGCTTCGATATAATTCGCTTTCATGAAATAATGAATGACCTTTTCCCTCCTTTTTTTCCTTTAACCTAACCCTAAGTGACTTTTGGGGAATCCATAAATCCAATGGCTGAGATAGCTTTAGATCTAGGGCTGAGATTAAATGTTCATTTAAATCTCACTTTCTATTTTATAATTCACCCCACTTTAATAAAGACTCACTTAGTCATTTATTTCCAAAGTCACTTTTCATTTTCTAATTTCACATTGACTTTATTAAAGTCACTTTAAAATTAGACTTTAGTAACTTTATCACTTAAACTCACTTTTAAATTAGATTTGACTTTATAACTTTATAAAGTCACTTTAGTAACTTTATCACTTAAGTCACTTTTAAATTAGATTTAACTTTATAAAAAATTGATATTACTTTAGGAGAAAAATTAAATTTTTTGGACACTTTTCCCTAGGCCAAAGATCAAAGCCTTAGGAAACCACCTGTCCTTCGGTAACCAAATTTCAACACTCCCTCTTACCGAGGAAGGTGTTCCTCACCACACCCATCTTGTCTTCGAAGTAGACATGCTTGCCCCGTGGTAAGGCTAAGAATATTCAAAGAATCGCTCATCGCTGGGAATATACTCAAGCTTCACAGCCTCTTTTCTCGAACATAGTCTCGATGCATGATATTTGATCCCGATATGCTTTGACCCGTCATGAAATACTGATTCTCCGTGAGTTTAATGCAACTCCGATTATCACAGTAAATCACTGAACGTCTCAACGGCTGACCAAATAAGCCAAACAACATCTTGCGAAGCCAGATGGCCTCACAACTAGCTAGACTGGCTGCCATATACTCTGCTTCCGCCGAACTCAATGCTACCGATCGCCGCTTCCTACCGGGAACCACCACTCATTAACCCAACCCAAAACAAGACTTCGAAGTGCTCTTCCTATCGGGCGCACAACCTCGCCCAATCGTAACAGTGTAACTCGCCAATCTCACTCCATCCCCCCGCCTCGTAGTCCGTACAGGGAATCCACTGTCCGTGGCATTTTGCATAATGTTTTACCACCTGAACCTTCCTAGGCTCACACATACATCGATTTATCCATCATCCTAAAATGTATATCTCGTCTAGTGTTGACCAAATACATCAAGGAACCAATCACAACCACTGCATAAATGGATCCACTAATCCCGAATCCGAAGCATGAAGCTTCTTCCAGTTGGTGATCATCGGTGTCGACATGGGTCTAC